>JAJJID010000507.1:0-26107 GCA_022204955.1 Macrophomina pseudophaseolina
GATCGCCGGCTCCGGCCATATCAGCAAAACCATTATAGACGTCATAAAGCCGAACCCGAAGCACAAGACCCTTGTCTCAGCCAGAAAGGTACATCAACTCCATTCCTGCCGGTACCTCGCACACCAGGCTGATCCCCATAGATCCCCTCCGAAGACCTCGGCGCACCGGTCATTACCGTCAACTATAGTAGCATCACCGCGCTTCGCGATGTTCTGGAGAAGCACCAAATCCACACCATCATCTTCGCCGTCGTCGATGCGGACTCGGCTCTTGCGCAGAAGAACATCATACAGGCCGCAGTTGAGTCCGCCGTCACCAAGCGCTTCGTCGTGAGCGACTGGGGCCCAGCATACACCGCGGAGCAGATCAACGACTCACCGCGCGTGAAGTGGCGGCTCGAATCTTTCGACATCCTTGCTTCCACCGACCTCGAGTGGACGCGCTTCTCGCTTGGTGTGTTCATGGATTACTGGGGCATGAACGCGTTCAAGTCGCACCTCGAGCCATTCGCATGGGCGGTGGACCTCGAGAATGAGGTCGCTGCAATACCGGGTACGGGAGACGAGCCGGTGGTATTTACGCACAGCTATGATGTGGCGAGGTTCGTCGTTGCGGCGCTGGACCTGCCGAAGTGGGAGCGGCATAGCTTGGTCGTGGGGGACAAGCTGACTTGGAATGATTTTTTGGCCATAACTGAGAAGGTGAGAGGTATGTACCTCAGCACTCGAGTACTCTGGAGTAGATTGGAGCTGATATCGGGATTCGACAGGGTGCAGGTTTGAGGTCGTGCATGACGCAGTCGAACAGCTGCGCAATAGACAGCCAACATTCTTGCCTGCTATCAAATTTCTGGAGATCCATGAAGAGAAGAGGACCATGCTTTCTGCGATCGGCATCTGGTCTTCTCAAGGCCTATTTGATTTGGAATACGAGAGGTCTCTCAATTTTTTGTTCCCAGAGATTAAGCCACTTAAGGTCAAGGAACTCCTTGAAAAGGAGTGGGGCGGGAGAAACACCTAATGTGATACAGTATATTTTAACTTCTTTTTCTATTGTGCCTTTGATTTCTGATTTTTCATTTTGCAGCATTATCTGGAAACTGCAGATGCCTAGTGGTTTGAGGAAGCATATAGACGGAAGAGTACCATTTCTTTGGGTCTGAATAAGGCTCACACACCGCAGCAACACTACGGACACCCAATGAAGAGTTATTCAAGAGCCACTGTGAACGCCAGTCACCTACCATTTCCCCATCACGCAGACGGCCCTCGAACTTTAATCACTACGCGGAAGTGTAGGAACAGTTAGACAACAAATGCAACGGGGTGAAATACACGGCCTTTTTTTTTCTAAGCAGCTGCGAAACCTTTATGCAGCGCAAGTAGCGGTTATCCTAACTAAGATGGTTAAGACTATTTACAACAAAACAGGCGTAGCGTGTACCAATTAAGCATGTGATGTAAGGTGCAACTGGGCCATATGAAGAAATAGGTATGGCTAAGACTCTCCAGTTGCTTCCGTTTGTGCCGCTTCTCATCTTGTCATTCTCTCGATACGTCAGCCGTCTGTATAATTGTCCTGTAGTAGCAGCGTTGCATTTAGCAGAGCTGTCATTCCTCCTCAACGTTGACGCGTCTATAAGAGCTTCAAGCCATCCAGGCGAGGAAGAAAGAACTCTCGCATTGTATCAACGAGCCCTAAAATCTTGTCTTTCCCAAATTCTGCTCATAGAAGAAGATCGTACGAGGAAAACAACGCATGTGATTCTGCGATGGGTAGTCAACCGAGGCCCTCCGAACGTAAGCATGCTGAAAACTCTAGTACACGGGCTTCCGCATGATTGCTTCAACCTCTCACATTCCATCTATTCCCTGTACACTTCTAAGGGGTCGCAGAAACATCTCGCCATCCTCCGATCAAACAACCTCCCACCAATTCTCATGCAACGTCCTCAAATCCACCTCCTCCGGCGTCTTCAGCCACGCCAACAAATCACTCTCGGGATCCTGCTCCTTCTTCGTCTTCCCGTTCCCCAGATACGCAAAGCGATTCCTCTTCTCGCCGCTCTCGCCATACCCCCACACCCAATCCTCCCACCGGGGCTCCTGCCGCACGAACGTCACGTGCGCGCCACTCCCCGGCCAGACGCCGTGCACGCGCGCGCCGGCGCGGCCGCCGTTGTACCAGCTCTTGCAGTTCTCGGAGAAGACCGTCTGCGGGAAGAAGGCGTCGCAGTAGTCGGTGAAGTCGTCGGTGGCGGCGCGGCTCGGCTCGGCCGTGGCGATGTGCTGGCGCGAGATCTTGCGCAGCAGGCGCGCGATGTACGTCGCTTGCACCTCGACGCCGTGGGGCACGGTTCCGGCGACGGCACCGGCGTTGGGGCCTGTCGAGGGGAGCTGTTAGAAACGTGCTTCCTGGAGTTATGGCGTGTCCTTGAGTCTCTTATGGACAGGGGTGCTCGGGACAAGGAAGGCTTACCGTAGAGAAAGAGCAGGTTCGGGAATCCGGGCACTCCGAGACCGAGGTAGGAGTATGGAAAGCCGAACTTGCCGTCGTGCAGCCAGTCGCGCGAGAGGTCGTACTCGCCGCTGACGATGGGGAAGGGCGGGGCGAAGGAGACGTTGGCGCCGGTGGAGCAGATGACGGCGTCGACGGGGCGATGCACGCCGTCCTCGGTCTCAATACCCGTCTCAGTGAAGCGGGCGATCGGAGTGCGGATGAAGTCGACGTTGTCCTTGGTCAGGGCCTCGAGATAGCCCGGGCCTGGCGTCAGGCGGCGGCAGTGCGGGTTGAAGGCGGGCACGATCTGCTCGAGGAGTTTTGGCTTGTCCTTGAGGCGCTGGGCCATCAAGTTGACGAAGGTGTCGCGGGCGTTCTTGTTCTCGGGGCTCTCTTTGAAGACGGAGTTGAAACGGCGCCAGTAGGTTTCTTCGAGGGCTTTGCGGTAGGCAAGGAATTTTTGCGGGTCTTTGAAGTCTTCAAGCTGCTGTTTGGAGAAGGGCATGGCTTCGCTCTGGCGGTCGCGGCCGCCGAGGGAGCCGGCGATCCAGGTGGGAGAGCGGGCGTAGTGGTCGAGGTGCTTGGCGACTCTTTGGAGTTCTGGGACGACTTGGATGCCGCTGGCGCCGTTGCCGATGACGGCGATGCTCTTACCGGTGGGGTCGAAGGAGGGGTCCCAGTTGGATGAGTGGCGCAGGACGCCCTTGTATGTCTCAATTCCGGGATATTCAGGTATCTGCGGGTGGCGTTAGCAGAATGATCGAGGCCGGATGACGGATTTTTGCCATACTTTCCAGGCATTGAAATGGCCGATGGCAGGGATCAAGAAATCGTAGAATTCCTCCCTGACCTCCCCCGTGTCGAGTTTCTCCAATGTCAGTTTCCATTGACTCCGCGACGGATCCCAGTCGGCGCGCTGGACATTGGTCTTGAATTGGGTTTTCTCGTAAACGCCATATTTTCTTGCGATGCCTTGCCAGTAATCTCTGATCTCGCCACCTCTCGCAAACTCATCAGACCAGTCGGATTTTGGCTCAAAGGTGCTCTGGTAAGCCACTGCTGGCACGTCGCAGCGGACACCTGGATAGACGTTTTCGTACCTACGGGCGTCAGAATGGTTCTTTACGCTCGCGGGGAAGTGATTTCGCACCATGTGCCGCCCTGCGATAGTTAGAACTGCTATTTTGACTGAAGGATGCATGAAGAGGGAGTGGGCTCATACCACATCGGCGTTCTTTTCCAGTACTGTGAGCTCGATGCCCGGGACTTTTGCGGGTAGCAGAGCGGCGGCGGTAACTCCGGACAAACCAGTGCCGATAACGGCCACCTTTGAATGGTAAGCGGGGTAGACATTGTAGCTCAGCAGCGATTAATACCCTCAGTTTCTTGACTTCGTCAATGGGACGGTCTTCGATCTTAAAGTCTGAGACAGTGCCATCGGCTCTTTTCAGCCTGGGGTAGGGCAGGTTGACGCCGTTGGCGACCGGGGGTGATGCGGGCACTTCTGCTACGGCAGGCACATACGCAGATTTGGGCTCGACAGGAAGATGGCCATCACGAGCGTCAGGGACGTAGATTTCAGTGGCCATGGTGGAAGTTTTTTTTGGGTTTGTGAGAGTTGAACCAAGGACTGGCGGGGCATGGCGATTGACACGTCTATATACAGCAGTGCAGGGGCCCCTGGTGGCCATAGCTCCAAGAGTGGTGCGCAACAGAGGCACACAATCGACAAGGCTGCGGTTGTCATGCAGAAGGTCGACGAATTAGAACTGGCGCGGAGACAGGCTGTCGTAGGGTAGCTGTGGTTGCAGGTGGATGATGTGATCACGGGCCTGGATGGTGCTCACTTTAGCGCGGCCGCTAGGTAAGCCAAGCGAGACAGTCGCTGCCAGTGCCTAAGTCGTGGGCTAGATTGGCTGGCTCACCGCACACTGGTGGATGACGGCCTCAGAGGCGTTGCATACGAGGTACATCCGGTTGGTAAGGGACTCTTTGCGCACGAAGTGTGACTCTCTCGCTACAAGTAAAAGCCGGGTTCGCTAGCCTGCTGCTCGTCATAGTAGCTAGTGACAGGGAAAACAGATAGGCGCCCGTTGCCGCGGCGGAATTCGCCTGGCATCAAGGATATATGCCCGAGCCTGCGAAAGGGAGTCCAACGCTTGAGACGAACACGACCCAAACACAACAGATCTGTGAAAGATCGAATCGATCTGGCACCAGCATCAGTTCCAGGCCCCTGCGGACGCCGGCGGTTCGGCGCGGCGCTTACCTACCGAGCCAGAATTAATAGGCCGTGCAACGCCGGCCGTCCCGCCTCGTCTAACGACCATTTGGCCAAAACCGTGCCTCCTAGAATCAAGCACAAGCGGTAGACGACGGTCCCCTGGCTCTCCCAACAGCAAAAAGTTCGCGAATGGTCCTCAGATGGCTAGCGATTTTTTCAGCGTGACGGGAAGTCTAGTAAGGAGAGAGGTACATACCTAGTTTCAATAACTGTACGAGTAAACCGTAGTAGCGACTCCATCACCTATTGTAACGCAGCCTAGAGACCTGGGGCTAAATGCATCGCGAGGGCCGAACGTGCAGGTTGTGTCGTACAGGTAGTCCCCTAATTTCCCGGCTATGAAATACAGAGAGTGTGTATCTTGAGTATTGCTTGTTGCCGTTACGAAAAGCGAGTCCTTCTTCAGGAAATCACAGTAGTGGTTTCTCGCGCTAGTAAGGGTAAAAGGGGGGCACTCATAGGTGCCGCCGTCTACTGCACCGTTCAACTGCCCTGACAAGTCGGCGCTACAGGCGTGAGGAATTAAGGACAATGTTGGCGGAACAACGGGTGTGCCGTGGTACCACTGAAGCGGGAACGGAGGAATATCATCCGCTAAGACCCGGTGGCATAATGGCGAGGAAATAGAGAGGTAGAGAGTATAGCAAATTATGATGTGCTTTGAATGCAACATATCCTCGATGGAGAGGGTCCAAGGAACCTAGTGAACAGATACTGAACACGCTCCTACAGATATATGTTACTTGGTGGCGGCCGTCACGTTACGTCCTTGAGAAGTAAATTTAGATACCGTTAGACTTAGCTTTAGAATCTTAAAATGTTCATATAGTCTCATAAATTATAACTATGTTCCATTTTGTTCGCAACCCAATAAAACGACGGAGGAGGTCGTCCTGTCCCTGCTGGTGGTCCGGGCAACTCCCCCTTTAGCATATCCTCCTCTTCTCAACCAAGCGGCGCTGGGAGCCCTGATCCACTCCGGCGATTGATCCGGTTGGCAGATACTCGCATCGGCCATCCCGAAGCTGTCGAGCCTCCAGGAAGCAGGCGCTTCCCCAGAGCTCCATTAGGCCTTCTCTTACTAAGGTGTCCCTGTGACGTTCCACCAACACCCCGGCAAAAGAGTCACTCTTTTGCCGAGGGTGCCATCCGTATGGAACACCCCCAGCAACGAAGCCACAGATGCGCTAGCTAAGGCGGCGACGAGCGGGCCGGCACGCAGGTGCAGTGCCCGGTTGTGTGGCAGCCTCGTGGTTGCGTGACCCAGTCGCACATCATCTGGAGTCACGGGATCGCGTTGTGTCGATCGGGCGCGTCGCGTCGGAGCGGAGGGAGGCTTGGTGTTGGGGAGCTGCGCCTGGGGCTCAGGCCGAGGAGCTTGGGGCTGCTGCGGGGCCCACCCAGGCCTGGCAGCAGTGACACAGCCAGCAAAACAGCGGACACACTGGGCGGGCCCGGGCGTTTGAGCTTGCGGGAAGCTCAACAGCGATGAGGCCTCCGCTCGTCCATCATTGACTCCGAGCATTGGCCTCGGACTCCGGTTGCGACGCAGCCGGAACGGAGCCTTTATTTAGGCTCTCAACACAACAGGTACCCCGCCTGGATCGCCGGCCCCTGCACCACCTCGCTCAAACTGCCTCACGCCTATTGGTGCACGCCCTCCCAGTCACTGCTGCTCAAAACGGCTGCCCTTCAGCTTCCCTCCTCACACCACATCCCAGAACACCATGCAACCCCCAGCAGCCGCACGTCTGGCGCTCCGCCGCGCCCGGGCAGCCGCCCTGACATCCTCCCGTCGGCCCGTTGCCTCCTCCTCCACCCCCGCTCCCGTCCCGCGCCTGCAATGGCGCCGCGCGCTGAGCGGCCGCGCCAACATGTCCACCGTCGTCGAGGACCTTGGAAGCACGCCCTCGCCTCCCCCTCCCCCGCCAGCAGTTGCTTCGGAAACCATCGAGGCTGAGCGCGCCGCCAATGCCCGCGAGATCCTGCGCAAGGCCGTCAATGCCACCGCGCCCCGCAACAACTGGACCAAAGAGGAAATCAGCGCCATCTACTACCACCCCTTGATGGATCTGACTTTCCAGGCTGTAAGTGCCCTCCCTCCACCCTCCACGACCAACTAGCATTCCATCCCCAAGCCATTGGCCGCACTCGTAAACCTCCCTCTACGGACCGCGTACCCAACACCTTCCACCAAGCCCAAACCACCACGACAGCGCTAACCGTCCCCCAACCACAGGGCCTCCTCCACCGCCGCTTCCACAACCCGGCCGAAGTCCAGCTCTGCACCCTCATGAACATCAAAACCGGCGGCTGCACCGAAGACTGCAGCTACTGCGCGCAGTCGACGCGCTACCAGACGGGCGTGCAGCCCCAGCGCGCCGAATCCGTCGAGTCCGTCCTCGCGGCCGCGCGCGTCGCCAAGGCCAACGGCAGCACGCGCTTCTGCATGGGCGCCGCGTGGCGCGACATGCGCGGCCGCAAGAACGCGCTCAAGAACATCAAGGCGATGGTCGAGGGCGTGCGCGGCATGGGCATGGAGGCGTGCGTGACGCTGGGCATGATCGACGGCGCGCAGGCGCAGGAGCTCGCCGCCGCCGGCCTGACGGCGTACAACCACAACGTCGACACGAGCCGCGAGTTCTACCCCAGCGTCATCAGCACCCGCACCTACGACGAGCGCCTGCGCACCCTCGAGCACGTGCGCGCCGCCGGCATCAACGTGTGCTCCGGCGGCATCCTGGGCCTGGGCGAGAAGGGCGACGACCGCGTCGGCTTGCTGCACACGGTCGCCACGCTGCCCGCGCACCCGGAGAGCTTCCCCGTGAATGCGCTCGTGCCCATCAAGGGGACGCCGCTGGGCGAGCGCGAGCCCGTCGAGTTTTCGGCCGTGCTGCGGACGATTGCGACGGCGAGGCTGGTCATGCCCGAGACGATCATTCGCATTGCGGCGGGCAGGAAGACGATGAGCGAGGAGAAGCAGGCGCTGTGCTTCATGGCGGGCGCGAATGCGATTTTCACGGGCGAGAAGATGTTGACGACGGAGTGTAACGGGTGGGACGAGGATAGTGCTATGTTTGGGAGATGGGGGCTCGAGCCGATGAAGAGCTTTGAGAAGAGTCCGAGGCCGGCGCCTGAGGTGCAGGCGTAGCTGCAGATGAGAAGCACGGGTATGGGCTGTCATGAAAAAGAGCGCCGTTGATGACTTGGATACGATAGATATTTGCTTTTCCCACACATCTCGAAGATTCCATGATCATGCAAGCCCTTGGACGTGAGAATAGAACTTCTCTGCTAACCCATCTAACAGAAGCACTTTTATCTATTCCAATACCTTCGATTTCTTCCCCCTACAGCCTTGCCTTCGCCATCACGGCCCTCACAGCCTGCCCTCCACCACTCCTGTTCTCCTTCTCCTTCCTCTTTTCTCCCTCTTCCCTCACCCTCCCCTCCGCCCACCCTCTCACAGCCTTCACCAATCCCTCTACCTCTGCAAACGTGTTCCCGGCATGCAAACACACGCGCACTCTCTCCGCTCCCCGTGGCACCGTCGGCGCCACGATCGCCCGCACCATGTAGCCGCGGGCTTGGCAGTACGTCGCCAGGCTGCGGGGGTGAGGAGTGAACAGGGGGATGATCGGCGAGGGGTTCGTCGTTTTTGGGAGGGGGCTGAGGGAGAGGATGGGAGCGTGCGCGGGCAGGGCGGCAATGAGGGCAGTGAGAAGGGTGTGGGTGTGGCGGACGAGGGCATGTAGGTGAGTGAGAAGCTAAATTGGCGATGTTATTGTATGCCGATGGGAATGAGGGAAGAGAGACTTACCGATTCGGTTTTGCCAGCGAGGAGGAGGTCGTAGGTGGCTTTGATGAGGGCAAGGGAGGGGTGGGAGGGGGCGGTGGTATAGATAAGCGTGCGTGCGTAGTTGATAAGGTAAGAGCGGGTTGTGGGCGTGCATAGGACGATGGCTGGAGCGGTGGTGGTGGGTTAGCATTCATATTCACCGAAACCATGTCTGAAATCATATCCAGACAGCGAGATGCGAGAAGCAAAAGAAAAAAAAATGGCGAACACTCACCGCCTTGTGCACCCAACGCCTTTCCAAACGTCACCACCCGCGCGAATACCCTGTCCTCGACCCCCAACTCGCACACCAACCCGCGCCCCAATTCCCCAAACACGCCCGTCGCATGCGCCTCGTCCACAATCACGTACCCATTCCCCCGCGGCAGCATCGCCTCTACCAGATCCAGCATCTCCCGCAGCGGCGCCACGTCCCCGTCCATACTGTACACGGCCTCCACTCCGACGAACACGCTCACCTTCCCCTCGCGCACCCCTTCCATGCCGTGCACCACGTCCTCCAGCACCCGACGTAGTCCGCGCACGCTGTTGTGCGGGAAGGCGCGGCGGTGAGCGGGCGGCACGCGCGAGAGACGCATTCCGTCGTGGGCGCTTGCGTGGATCAGCTCGTCATAGATAACGACATCGCCTGGTTGGGGCAGGCTGGCAAAGACGCCGACGTTGGCTTCGAACCCCGAGTTAAAGAGGATGCCGGCGGGCGCGCGGTGGTGGTGCGGGATCAGTGTTTCGAGGTGCGCGGCGAGAGGAGTGTTGCCATCGAGGAGGCGAGAGCCGCGGGAGCCCAGGAGGGACGGAGACGATGAGGTTCTGGAGGTGGAGGATGAGGAGGAGACGGAGAGGGAGGAAGAAGAAGAAGAGGAAGAGGACGGCGATGGAGAGCGGGAGCGGGGTGGAGGTGGGAAGGGGGATTGAAGGATGGAGAGGAAGGCAGCGCGGAGCTGCGGGTGGGTGGACAGGGAGAGGTAGTCGTTGGAGGAGAAATCGACGGAGTTGGGCGGGAGGGTGGTCAGGCGGCGGAGGAGCGAGCGGGTGTGGCGGCGGGCGAGGAGGCGGGTGTAGGTGTGTTCGAGGGGGGTGAGTTTGCGTATGTCGGCCATCGCGGAATCCTCTTTTTTGCCGGGAGCAGGCAGACTGAATGGAAGCAGTGGTACAAGTCCCGAAAGGGAAAGTCGGTGGTGGTGGAGGAGTAGCGAATGGATATGCGGGGCAGACGGGGATCAGCAACAGCTGTCAGGTACACGTGTACCCTGTCGATCCTCAGCTCTTTCGGGTGTGCAGCGGTGTCGGCTGAGTCGGAGGCGACAGCTAGCGGGATAGCAGAGCCATTGAGACGGTGGTGAGTCAATTGAAGCGGCTTTCGGGTGGCTGATGGAGCTGTTGAGAGCTTGGCCGCGGCGCGTCGCGGTGTGGGGACGCCGGCCGCGGCTTCGGCGCGCTCGGCTGGCGCAGAAACAGAACAAGCCCTCCCCCTCTCTTTCTCTACACCCGCCGATCGCGTCAAGCCGCACGAAAATACGCTGTACGCCCCTCAACAATCCAGCGGCCCCACTGCGCCTCGCTCCTCCAGCTCAACCCATTTCTCCGGCCCCCAAATCTTATCGCACCGATTGACTCAGCCGCACGGTTCGCCGTCTTTCCCGCAGATCCTGCGTCATCTCTTTTGACATGCCTGTGATACCGTGACCGGCCCCCGCGACGCGTCCTCTACACCCTCAGCTCACCCCGCTCACAATGGCGCCCCTCGGCGGGCTGCTCTGGCGGTCGCGACGCGTCTACCAGATCTGGGGCGCGAACACCGACGTCGGCAAAACCGTCATCTCCACCATCCTGTGCCTGGCTACAAGAGGAAAATTCAAGAAGGAGCACACTGCCTATCTCAAACCCGTGTCTACCGGACCTATCGAAGATGCTGATGACAAGTGTATGTCTTGCTATTCCCGCTCTCCTCCAGTACGCCCGGCTCACTACCTGCAGATGTTCCTACTCCCGCACTACCTAGCCCTGCCCGCAGCTGACCATCCATTCCAGGTATGTCCTGAAGTACCTTCGCAGCTGGAAGGGTACCGGTCGCCCTGATAACCCTCTGAAATACGCTGCCAAGTGCCTGGTCCAGTATGATCAGCCTGTCAGTCCCGACATTGCTGCTGCCATGTCGGAGAAGGTTGGTCACTCTCGTCACCGCTGCAATCCTCGCTGACCCTTTGCAAGGGGATTGTATCCGATTCCGACTTGCTCAAAGGTGTCCACGACTATGCAATGACGTACTCTGGCGACCCCGGTTGGCTCTTTTTGGAGACTGCCGGCGGCGTTCATTCTCCCGGTCCTTCCGGCACCTCTCAGGCTGACCTCTACCGTCCCTTGAGGCTGCCTGCTATCCTAGTTGCTGACTCAAGGCTCGGCGGAATCTCAGCAACCATCAGCGCCTTCGAGTCTTTGAAGATGCGTGGCTACGACGTCGAAGCTGTTTTCATGTTCAAAAATGACCAGTACCAGAACCACAACTACCTGTCCACCTACTTCAACAACTTCGGTATCCCTTGCACCCCCGTTCATCATCCGCCCGAACGCAACAAGGACCCCGCGAAGGAGAAAGGCCCAATGCTAAGCTACTACCGGAGCATGATGAGATACACCCCCGTCCGCGACACTGTATATCACTTGGCCAACAAACACAAGGAGCGGCTGCGTTACCTCGAGTCCATGTCTACGGAAGCCCACAAAACCATCTGGTACCCCTTCACCCAGCAAAAGCTTCTCCCACCCGAGAAGATTACCGCTATTGACTCTGCCTATGGAGACTACTTTCAGACCTTCTCGGCTGATCTGAACAAGATCGAGAAAGCCACTGAAGGCCAACCCGTCCCTGACCCTGCTAAAGGCATATCTGCAGTCCCTCGCAAAGAAAGGAACGCTTTTCGCGCCGCGCTCCCTGCCAGAACCAGACCCCCTATCCTTCGCGCATCTTTTGACGGTTCTGCTTCTTGGTGGACCCAAGGCCTCGGCCATGCCAATCCGCAACTCACCCTCGCCGCTGCCTATGCTGCTGGTCGCTACGGACACGTCATGTTCGCTGAGGCAGTTCATCAACCCGCACTAAAACTCGCCAAGATGCTACTGCGTGGCTCAAAGAACCCCCGTCTCTCCCGCGTCTTCTACTCGGACGACGGCTCCACCGCCACCGAAGTCGCCATTAAAATGGCTCTCCGTGCCTCCCGCGTCCGCTACGGCTGGGGTCCCCGCGAGCCCCTCGGCGTCATAGGCCTTAAAGGCAGCTACCATGGCGACACGATGGGTGCCATGGACGCCTCCGAGCCCTGCATCTACAACGAGAAAGTCGAATGGTACCAAGGCAAAGGCTTCTGGTTTGACTTTCCCACTGTCTCCATGAAACAGGGCGTCTGGACCATCGACATCCCCGACGCCCTTTTAACCGACGGCAAAGTCAACCCCTCGCCCTCCGCCACCTCGTTCGCCTCGCTCAACGCCATCTTCGACGTCCATGCCCGCCAAAGCACCCCGCTCTACGGGAGCTACTGTGCCTACGTTACCCGTACGCTGTGGAAGCTCAAAAAGGAAGGCAGAAAATTTGGCGCCCTCATCCTCGAGCCCGTTGTCCTCGGCGCTGGCGGCATGCTCCTTGCCGACCCCCTCTTCCAGCGCGCCCTCGTCCAGACCGTCCGCCGCGAACCGCTCCTCTTCTCTGACACCGCTCCCGACATCGAAGCCGCTCCCGCTCCCGACCATTCCTTCGACTGGTCCGGCCTGCCCGTCGTCTTCGACGAGGTTTTTACAGGCTTGTACCGCCTTGGCCGCTTCTCGGCCGCGTCGTTCCTAGGTGTGCAGCCGGATGTGGTGGTGAATGCGAAGCTCTTGACGGGCGGCCTGCTGCCCCTCGCGACGACCTGTGCAAGCGAGACGATTTTCAGGGCGTTTGCGAGTGAAGATAAGAGCGACGCGTTGCTGCATGGGCATAGCTATACCGCGCATGCGGTCGGGTGTCAGGTCGCGGTGGAGAGTTTGACGGGATTGCGCAGGTTGGAGAGGGAGGGCGTGTGGGAGCGAGCGGCGGAGAACTGGGCAAGGGAAGAAGGCGATAGGGTGATTGAGGGAGAGGAGAGGGAGGAGGCGAGAGTGGTGGAGGTGAATGAGGATGGGGAGTTGCAAGGTTGGGTGGATGGTGAAGCGGAAGCAGAGATGGAGAAGGACGTCGAAGCAAAGGTGGAGGAAGACCAGGAAACGAAGGCAAAGACGACGAAGAGGGAGGAGAATGAAAAAGAGAAAAAGATGTGGAGTGTGTGGTCAAAGAGTTTCGTGGATGACCTAAGTCGAAGGAGAAGTGTCGAAGGCGTATGGGCACTGGGGAGCGTACTCGCGATTCGGCTGATGGATGAGGGCGGTGGTGAGTTTTTCCCTTTCTCGCATCTTTTTTTTTGTCTGTCTTCCATTTCGTCGTTGTATGCTAACTGATCTACCTGTGAACCAGGCGGCTACGCTTCCAACGCTTCCCGTGCGCTTCAAGCGGAACTTTTCGAGGGCGAGCAACCGCACGCGTGGAACGTACATGCTAGAGTCCTAGGCAACGTGCTGTACCTGATGGCTTCGCAGACCTCCACCGAGGAGACGCTACGGGAGTTAGAGGATTGCTTGCTGAGCGCCCATGCGCTACAGTGATCTGGAACTTAGATGATGAGAAAAGTTGTGGGCATAATTATACAAAATATCGAAGGTAGTTACGTTGCACTGGCCGCTTAGACTCTCCTTAGAAGGGCAACACATCCATTGAATGGCAAACCATCTTGGGTCTGTCGGCATCAGAGTAAAAGAAATGTAAAAGAGAAGCCATATGGTATCACATCTTGTGAATATAAAGAAATCATTACAAAATCTTTGCGCATCCCCCTTTCTCTCCGTTTCAGTAAAGCGGGGAAGACAAATATTCGAGAGGATATGGACCGCACTGCTTAAACATGTTGCGCATCACGAACCCATGGTCGATGATGGTGGGCAACAGCACCAGGTCTAGATGCTGCTACGCAGGTTGATGGAACACTAGCGTCTACGAGCTTAACAGAACGGAGGGAGGGTTTCCTGCAGCGGAAGTCTAGAGGGAATTCGAGCTAGTTTTAGCCCCTACGTCCGTGAGGAAGCTCCAGGGGCTTCTAATAAGCAACCATGTCGACCAGTTGATCGAGCGCGTACACCGCTCGGTCAAGCAGAACGCAGAATTCGATGTGCCCATGGTCAAACTCTATAACTGCACCAGTAAGTTCGCTCATTTACCAGCCGAAGCTCAAAACCTACGAATCCCCGCCCAGCGTTTGACATAATGTCCGACTTTGCCTTTGGCGAGCCGCTCGGATTGCTTCGGTAGTCGGAGTACACGCCGTGGGTGAAGATGTATTCGGCTTCATCAAGACGGCAGAGCTGTCACATATCCAGATGGAGAGCCTGCTGATTGGTAGACTCGTCAGTAGTTTTGTCCCTGCATCTCTACTTGAGCGGCGTCGCCTTCGTTTCCAGCATTCGGCCGAGTGCGTCGACTGCCGGCTTGCGAAGGGCAACGCCAAAGACAGGGCCGACATTTGGGCCTTTGTGCTTGACAAGGGCACGGATGTGATCAGCCGGAGCGAGATGCATGCCAACACCTCGGTGTTCATGGTCGCCGGCACGGAGACGACGGCGACGCTGCTCAGCGGCATGACGTATCACCTGCTCAAGAACCCGGAGAAGCTACGCAAAGCTGTTGAAGAGGTACGGGCGCTGTTAGAGGATGAGCTTACGCTGGAACAGCTATCTCGCCTACAGTACATAGGCGCCTGCTTCGAAGAAGGGCTGAGGATGTATCCACCGGTGCCGAACGGAGTGCATCGCGAGGTGGGCGAGGGCGGCAACGCCCATTTGCGGCGAATGGGTTCCGGAAAAGGTTTTTCACTATTCTTCTGCTTTCTCCGTGCCTTATTTTCTAGTTCCTAACCTCGACCTTTCTAGACCGGCATGATAGTGTCGCAGTGGGCTTCGTTCAGATCGCCACTGAATTTCAAAGATGCGGAAAAGTTTATACCTCGACGGTGGCTCCCAGGTACGGGGGGTATGACAGCGATCGCAAGAACGTAATGTAGCCATTCGCCATCGGGCCTCGTAATTGTCTAGGAAATAAATAAGCGGACTGTGCTTGCCCCATGCAACTAAGCTATGCTAATGGCAAAACTGTAGCTTGGCGTATCATGAGATGCGCATTATCATGCCCAAGGTGTTATGGCACTTGGACCTGCAGCTCTGCGTGAAGAGCGAGAACTGGGCGGACCCGGTGACTTGGTTCTTGTGGGAGAAGCCGGAGCTCTGGCGCAAGGCCAGGCCTGTTCGGCGTTGACCGTTCGCTGAATGTTACGGCCGTTAAGCTGGCTATGCTAGCGTCGCGCTGAGGAATTCGCCTTCTTAGCCAGAACATGACAATAAAAGCATTCTGCATCTATTCCGGAACCCTTATTGCCGGTTACCACACTGAAAGCATATCGCACGTAAACAGGACACTCTTCACCACTACCGAACTGTACAGGGCAAGCTCTGCCGGGCGGAGTACTGTTAGTGTGGTATTTAGGAAAACTAAGAAATTTTTGCTGGTCTGGTCACTTATTAGTACGTGATACCTACGCTGAAAATGAGAACTAATCTCGCTGCCGGTGGAACGACACGGTAAGCGCGAAATGAGGGCGGCCCTTTTAATGGAGAGGAGTGTTGGGCGATCGAAGAAATTGTGCCCGGCATCTAAATAATTTCGTTGCTTGCCCAACGAGTAAACTGGCTATCCGAGTGAGAGGAAATGCGCGTTGACAGCCTATTCAGTAATGAAGGCGAAGGTTGGCATGGTATAGAGGCGGGCGGCCTAGGGGGCGCCTTTTGTCCTCCGGCTGTAGAACTAACTACGTGTGGTGAGTGTAAAACGCATGTGAGAGCCAAATATTTCAACACCAAGCCAGGCAAGTGCCATATAGTATTCGATGTGCAAGTCTTAGGCCCTGATGCATGTCAGGGCTACGATTGCACAAATGTTTCTTCCGCAAAACTTGCGCCATTTGGAACAGATACTTTGTAGAGCTATGAAATTAGAAAAGGCGACCTCAGAAAGACTCTTAGAACGATATACAGTTATCATTGATTTGAGGCCCGGTAGAGAACAGAACCGAGGTCTGGGCAGATCAAAGTCGATATAACAGTCCTGAAAATTATCTATGCGGTGTATGAGAAGGGCAGCTGCAAGAAGAGGTCTTCTCTCCACTCGAAGCCATCATCGTGGGCCACGATGTAGGGTATATTTAGAAAGGCTAGAAGACTACACAAACAGCAGGAAACAATACGAAGAAGACAAGGTAGCATGAGAGAATACGACGTAGCAGGAGCCAAGGCGTCTGCCGACGGATAAGGGAGGCTTAGCAGCCTTGCGTGCTACTAACAACGGGGCTTGGCAAGCTTGAGACCTCCAGCGGGGATCGCACATGTGCCCCTACGTCCGCTGCGACTACCCGAAGTCATTTTTGCGCCAGCGATCGAAACGCAATCTGAGGCGTGCTACGTGCGTCAGCGGAGCGGAGCCTAACCACTGTTGTGCTGTATCTTAGCATGATTTCGGCGCTGCTGGGTAGCTTGATAGCCCCCGCAAATTGCGTTCGGCCCGAAGGGCGGGTGCCTCCTTCTCAACGCAGTGGGCCCGCTTTCATTAAGCTCGGCTTGCCCTGACCACTCCGAACCACCTCCCCGACCCCGAACCACCCCTCCGACCGTATCAGCCAAGTTGGGAATTCGCACTCGACGGCGGCAGATAATGGACAACAGCAATTCAGCCACTGCGTGCCAATGCTGCCGCATCCAAAAAGTCAATATCCCTTCTTTCTGCTGCCCCTTCAATGCACATACTAACTGCAGACCGGTGTGCTTAGCTACGCTGCTCAAAAGACCTCCCTGTCTGTAAACGCTGCTTGCGCCTGAAGAGGACGTGTTTCTATCCCCGTCCTCCGGACAGAAAACGGCTGGCGCTGCACAGGTCTTACCGCAGAGAGCTGGACCATCAAAAGCTGTCAAGCGAGTTCCACAAGCCTGATAACATAGCCACGACCGTTGGAGAAGCATCAGCATCAGGTTTGCAGGAGAAGCAAGATGACCCCATTGCTTTGTCGTTCGCCACGTTGCAGCCGCATGAATGCCTCTTCACATCGCCAAGCCCAGCGGACCACCAGTCCCAAGCTCCTCCTGGAACTGAAAGCACTGCGAACGACACGTGCGATCCCACTTTAGCCCCCGCGTTGAAAGACCACTTGGTCGCCGTTTATTTCGATCGCTTCTACCAATCGCCACTGCTCTTCCACCGAGGCACATTCATTGCAGATTACTCAACTGGCAAGTTATCGCAACACCTCCTTGCCAGTGTTCTTGCGGTAG
The DNA here is from genome assembly GCA_022204955.1 of Macrophomina pseudophaseolina. Lineage (NCBI taxonomy): Eukaryota > Fungi > Ascomycota > Dothideomycetes > Botryosphaeriales > Botryosphaeriaceae > Macrophomina > Macrophomina pseudophaseolina. Next base: position 17,077 of record JAJJID010000507.1, read on the forward strand.
CTTCGATGTAAGAAACTCAGCGCCCTACTTCGTCGTGAGCGATGTCACTTGGCTAACTTGTCGATAGATATTTTCCTGATACCACCGCGGGCCCGTTACAAAGCGCTGCGCTTCGCTCCGTGCCTATTCTCGGCCTACAATCCAAGGGGAAAACATGGGCTGAGTGGGCTGGACGGCGCTCACTAACGGACGCGGACAAGCCCAGCCTTATGTCTGTGCAGATATATCAGAACCTAGCTTTGTTTTGGTTTGCACATGGAGAAACACAGAGGACAAACGTTTTCGCCCGTACGTATACCATCCTCAGCACCGCTCAGGGTCCAGGTAAAAAATGCTTACGTCTACAGAGCTGGCCAACCGAACTTGCAAGCTCCTACGGCTCCATGAGCTCACCGACAGTACCGACTGCTCGTTCGAAACAGAGCACAAGCGCCGGTGTTATTGGGCGAGCTGGCTGACCAGTTGCATCGCCCGCGAAAACGGAAAATTCGACCTCGACTGCTGGAAAGACGTAGCCGGTGTTCCGTTACCATCTGACGAAGCCTCATGGTCACGAGGCAAGCCAAATCCATATACGTACTTTGATGTGAATGGGGTCGAGAAAGCGTGTGGGATCGATGGGCGGCCTCTACTCCCAAGCAGTGGGCTCATGGCCCACCTGGTAAAGATTTCCGGGTTGTGGTCAGTACCTCTTATTCTATCTTGTACAATTTTCTCATGCATACTTAGGTGTAAAATCCAAGAATTCACCCACTCGATTTTGGGCAACGACAGCATCACGTCGGAACATTATTCATGACTTATCGCGTTTGACCGAATGCTTGAAAGGTTTTACGAAGATTTCCCAGCATCCCTGATGCAGGAATATGGCTCCTTCTCGGCCACAGATGGAATGCTATATAGCGTCTTCGGGATACACTCCTTGTATTATCTATGCGTATGCGTTCTCCATTCCTCTGTCGTTCCAGGACTCGGTGGCACATCCAGGGGTTCTACCATTTCGACCAAGGTGCTACGTTTGTCGGCTAGGGAAGCGATCGATAGTTGTTTCAACCTGGCTAGTTTGACGAAAGATCTTCTTTCGAGGCGCGCCGACCTCTCCCGTCTTTGGAGCATATGTGGCTACTCAGCCTACGTATCGGCCATAGTCCTGCTTCGCTACCTTCACTCCTCTGCGAGAGCGGCGGACCAACACGTCCTGGAAAGCATATCTGGCCAACTACGGATCCTGGAGACGCTCAAACAATATTGGAAAACTCTTGAGCCCATGGTATGCTTCCTTTCCCGACATGTAAAGCATGAAATACTTAGATCCAACTAGGAAACCAACGTCAAGTTGCGTCTGAAGCTGCTTTCCAACACAAGAAAGATATTACAATCTGCCGGGGCGGGTCAGAAGCAGGAGTCATGTACCGATCTTGAGCACGTAATTGAAAAGTCGCCTTCGTACCCAGACGCAGCGCCGGCCCAGAACAGCATCTTTACATACGTCGAGAGTGATGATGGGCCGAAGAAAGCCCACACACTAGTCTATGGACAGCCAAGCACCCACAACGAGGAAAATTGGGCTTATGATTTTCAGGAGCAGCCGGCGAACAATCCATTTGCACTGTCACCGAGTCGGCCCTCCATGACACCGAATCATTGCCAAAGCGCATCTTCCAACATGATATATTTACCTCTCGAAATTGGCGAACCGCAATACAGTGAAGCGGGAGCCTGTCTAGATACTGACTGGTGGAATGCGAACTTAGCAGACTTCCTACAGAGCAGAGAGTATCTATTTTACTAGTGTTCTGTTACATCGAGATGCGTCAGAATGCGCGCTTGAGAAAATTTTCGGCAATGATCCGACAGACAGATTGATCAGAAGGCTAGCTAGAGTGGCTGCTACAAGGCGATCAAGGACACCTTGATACTGTCAGCTCCGTCGTGTAAGCTCGATAGTCTTGAAGAATGTTTTCTCTACTTGTGCATGGTTGCGAAGCGCTGTGTTATTGCGAGATTTGTTGTTTTACTCCAACGCGGTTTCCACGTCTGGGAGATATCGCACGAAGCTTTCTATCCTTCACTTTGCTATATAAATAAGGGTTTCCATTAGGGATGAATAAGAGTGTCTACACAGACCCTTGAGTCTTGTTACGACTCCAGTGTAGCGATGGTCATCTTTCCTGCTTGGCTCTGGAGTCAGCCCGGCTGCGATCGGTTGCAGTGATATAGCTGGTTAAGGTAAAAACCAGTGTGGTGAAGTAGATAGAAAAAGAAGGTCTCGTGTCAGCTAATGATAGAATTCGCTATCAATTAATAAGGTGAAAAATCAATTAAGAACTTCATCGTAAAGGTCAAAGGCTATCAATGAATGACTCTAGTTAAATACATGCTTCCTGTCCAGGTTGCTATTCCTCTAATCACTCGGAGCACACCTTCCTCCGGATCCTCCATTGCTTAACCCGTAATGAGTTCTCATGGGCGCACCTCCCAAAGCCGCGGTCATAGTGCTCAGACACATAGCGAAAGTAACTAGTCTTAGCAGGGTAGTTCCTATGCGGGCGGCTACGTTTCAGCGCTTCCTGGAAAATTACTCCCATCATTCCGTCATTGTCTGCCAACCGAATCAAGCTACAACAACAGTGGAAGTCGGGAAGACGGTAGTCGCAACGTCGCTAGCATTGGTGGCCGTACATGTCGGGAAGATAGTAGTCTCAGTGGCAGCTACATCAGTCGCGTTGTACATTGGGACGATGGTCTCAACGCTAGCCTGATCAGTCGCCGTGTAGGTTGGGAAGACGGTAGTATCATTGCCAGCTGCATCGGCCGCCGTATAGGTTGGAAGAACGGTAGTCTCAGGGCCAGCTCCATCAGCAGCAGTGTAGGTCGGGAGGATAGTAGTCTCAGGGCCAGCTCCATCAGCAGCAGTGTAGGTCGGGAGGATAGTAGTCTCAGGGCCAGCTCCATCAGCCGCCGTGTAGGTCGGGAGGATGGTAGTCTCAGCCTCACTAGTGTTCGTGGCTGTGTAGGTTGGAAGGATGGTAGTCTGAACGTCGCTGGCCTCGGTGGCCGTGTAGGTCGGAAAGACGGTTGACGCGTTGAAAATTTCCGTTTCAAGACTGGTAGGTAGCACTGTTCCAACCAATTCAGTATCAGAGAAGGCCGGACGCGCTGTCGTAGCTTAATGATTAGTACGCGACTTTATGCTCTTAATCAGGTACGTATAAATTTCAAAGGTCGCCAACGTACTTGGAGCTGGTGCGGCCTGAGCATTCTGTATGGCCAGAAGCTGGGCTACGAAGAGAGCTTGGGCAGTTTTCATGATGGAAATGGTGTGCAAAGTCGTTGAAATTGCGTGAGCGATGGTGTTCGTGAAGTGGAAAAGGAAGTGTTGTACCGAGGATGATTCGGGGATTATGATGAGGTTTATATACTTCGACACTTGAGCTGGTGATTTGCTTAAGCAACGATTTGACTACTTTGCGCAAAATTCGTGTTCTAAGCTCTCTCCGGCTCTCGGTACGGTGAGGGAGTTAGCTGCTTCGGTAGCGTATCGCACGTGCCGTTAATACGAGGAGGCATAGTATACTCAGTTTGGGGGCTGAGGCGCAGCATCCTGAGTGGTGGTGGGTACGCGGAGCGTGGACACTGCGCCTGGGCGTATCCGCGTCACGGACCGAATTTAATACGGCCTTGTGCATCTGCCGAATGCCAGCTGATGTAACCTCCGAATAAGATGCAAAATATTGTACACTACAGGCCTCACGGCCACATTCTCTAGAGGACGCGGGCTTGCTGAGACTCTGAAATCCATGTATATCCCAGGAGCATGCCCATATGAGCGTGTCTTTAGGTCGTCATACATTGCTCTGTTTCTATATCAAAGCACTAGTAGCAGTTTCGTAATCCAAGTTTGAGGGCATTTCAGGGCTGAATGCCACCCTGTTGCTCGTCCCACCAGCGAAAGCATCAGGCCAGTGGGTCTGCATAGTCGCCGCAACGAACCTTTCCGTTATCGTCGTTGATTCTCGTACCGTCGATTTATTTAGGAGTCAGCGCGTTCTGTGCGTACATCCCCTGTGCTTACCAATGTGCATGATTTGATATGTTGGCAGTCTTGCTCAAACGTTCTCCATCCACCGTAGCAATCGTGCCTTTACATCCTGATTTTTGCACTCTCACGACTGTCTGATCGTGGCTACCATTAAGATAATTCCATCAAATATCGCATGCAGTCTGCTTGTTGTAGCGGCCGAGACCGCATCCAGGCCGTGTAAACTTTGTCACTGAGCATTCCGGTACTCCTAACGCCCATGTAGGGTCGGTTACGGCCACATAAGACCATCTCAGGAGTTGTAAGCAGACACCATCAACATGTGCGAGCGCCGGGCTTCGAGCGAGGCCACCCTCGTCGGCGGCAATGGCATTTTCTCGCGCTCCGCTACCATGCCAAGCTCGCAGCAACGCAAGTGCACGATACGAGCGGCTGTTTCTCCCCTTTGACCCGCTCAGCGCCGCTCGGCGGTTTACGTGGAGAGCTCTGGAGCTGCCAACTACGCTGTTTGCATTGTCAGCCAGGACCACCCGTGGATTCTCTGCCCTGCCTCGATCGCCAACTGGACCCACACCGACGTCCAGTTTCGTTTCAAGACGGAATCTTCCTGGCCCGCCGCTAGGATGAAGGAGCGTATCTGCTTCTTACCGTCGAACACGCTAGCCCTTGTGCCGCCACCGCTACCGATATGCGCACAGTTGCTGCGGCCCTGGATACGGCGCTCTGCGTCTACTACTGATCGGGGCGCTCATCACGCTCTTGACTCGGCCTTTTTAGCAACAACCACCCTTTGACCTCGGACCCTGTTCGTGTAGTAGCGTTGCAGGCCTTGCTTCCGTACCGGACTGGGAGGCTCCTTCGCTTCGGTTTCGCAGAAGCGGGCGAGATCGGCGTGTCGATGACGCAAGGCTAAAATAAGGACCGGCCTCTTAACGATTGAGTGGCGAAGAGAGAAGCCTATACAAAATCTGAGGGATCGCGCGTGTGAAGGCTAAGCCCAATACTCGAGGTTTACAGCTCATGTGGGGATCTGCCGTCTGCCCTCTTGATACCCTCATTAGAGTCACAGAGTTGCCGTGCAAATCGAGAAAGAGGTTTCATGGCCCCGCAACGCAGCGGTTGCCTTCTCCAGTCTGGCTTACTTTTCTGACACTGTACACCTGCGACTACACGATGTGTCACTATACGAGCCTCGGCTTAGTGCCGGAGACGCGTAATCCTCCCTGTCCCAAAAATAAAAAAAGAAAAAAGAATACACCTGGCGCGTTTACGCAAACAGACCTTGGAAGTTGTGGAGGCAAAAAGCCACGCCTGCAAGAGTCGTGGCAAATACCAAAGATTCAGTCTTTCTCGCGCTGTTGGAATTGTGCAGTTGCTCCGCTTTCGACAATGCACAGCGCGCTGTTCGAAGCGCCTGGGCGTCAGGACCGCACAAAAAGTATGAATTCCTCATGCAGGCAGACGGTTGGCGCGACGATCCTGCAGTTAGGCATGGCGGGTGCGTAATTCCCTTGAACGATGCCCCTTCCGCGGCACGCGTGACAGGCTCTGACATGGATCCTCCTCGCAGTAAGAGCTGTTCTAGCATCGAACGACGTCGCTGCCTTAAACTTTTTGTCTTTTACGCACATTTTAGCCTTATGGCGTCGTGGGCGGGCGACGATGGCGGCATCAGCGGCGGGCTGCATCAGTACAGGCACGTTCCCGGTGGTGAGCCTATCTCTTGTATCATGGGCTAAAATTATGCGTTCATGCGAAGCCCGCGGATATGGTGTAAGCGAGCATGCCCGTGATTGATGCTCAGGTAAGTGACCTAGACCCGGCGAGCATACGAACAAGAGCGACATCGCCTGGTGTGTGTTGCGACGATAGCGGGCTGCACCCTATTCTCCCATACAAGAGTCAAAAAAGCACACCACCGACGCTGCTTGCAGCTTCCATTGCAATCCGCGATCTAGACTCTCTCGGCCTGCTCACGTTGTGGATGGAGACTACCGGCTGGCACGTATATATGACGGCCGCATTTCATTAGCTGCACTCACTGTCTCTCAGACGAGAAGGCTCCTCTTCCTTTCGATCAAATGATGGAGCACGAACCTACTCTTTGACAGATCTATGGATTGTTGCCTGATTTACTTAAGCTTTCTATTTGCCTCGGTTAGAGTTAGATATCTATTTCCCACGCCAACCGTTAGTGAGGGGGATAATCAAAGTTCCACCATCAGATTCGCGGAATAGTTCTTATTTTAAGGGCGGCATGACCACAATCTGCCCGGCTAGAACAATGCCGCCGGTTGAAAGTTCTGGCAGGAGTGGTCTCGAGCCGAACCCACGGGCCGCAGAACAACCAAAAGACACAGGAGCCAAAAAAAAAAAAAAAAACCTACAACAGCCGGGATTCCCCAATGGTCACCCACTTGAGTACTAATCGGCCGGTTCGCAGCTTAAGTACGGCTGAGCGGACGGGAAGCCCTGTATTCTGCGACCTGTGGTCGTACGTAATTTAAAAATTTGCTAATTTATTATATGACCATATTTTGCATAACTGCCTGCTGCCAGAAATGAAAGTCTGGCGGTGTTTAATGAGATACCTCTTAACTTGAATAGTTCTCTTCGACAGCTTCTATCAAAAGCCTGAGTTAGGAAAACTTTGCGACGCACCCATGTTAGTCTCAAAGGAGGCGAAGGAAGACGTTACGGGATATTGCGGCTCCAGCCAGGTGAGAGGGTGGTATGCCCAGCGTGCACGACCTCACTCCCCCGACAAGGCTATGAATCCTCGGACAGAGAATCGCTAGCTCCGATCCTGTTTCGGGCAGTAGAACTCACTCTCAAGAATTCGGGCAATAACCACGAGTCGCTTGGGTTAATGAACTACAGTAATCCAACCCGTGAGCCACCGTAGCCCGACAAGAATGCACCAGTATATCGACCACGCTCATTGTTACTAGTTGCGACTTCCATCGGTAACTTGTCCATCATTTCTCTCTCCTACTATCATACGTCCTCCCTGCCTACTATAACGGGCCCCTGCTAAGCCTAAGCTATTCGACTTCACGCCTAATCAGCCCCTTAAAAAGTAAGGGCGAAGTACGAGAAGTGTGACGACTAGATGGTAATAAAGAATTGAGTGGATGGCAAAAGGATCATTCTCAATTGGATATCAGACCAATCCTTAAAGGGACTCGGAGGCCCGAACGTTGACCGAGTTAAATATAACCCGCACAAGCGCCAGTCACGTGATCGCTACGAACTCGCAGGTAGCTCGCTTATGACTAGCAGGCGGCTCGCAAGGTCTTCGCGCCTTAGACTCGCAGGTAGGACCTCGCGATCCTTATAGGGACAGTACCTTAGTATATTAGTTTCAGGGAGCGAGTCCATCTGCCGCGTAGCGCAACTGCCCTCCTGGTCTGCCGTAGTCAGCAGCATATCAAGGTATCACATGATCGCGATTGCTTGTGCGGATGTCATCAGCTCACTCCATGGACCTAACCCGGCCGAATCCACGACATACTCCCTCCGGATCCCAGCTATGCAGTATCCAAATAGACGCTGCCACCTTCGGCCAGCTGCTGGTCGATCACGCCCACCGTGCCGTCCTGGCACCTCCCAACAATGAGTCAACGCACCTCTCTCGGGTCCTAGACGTCCTCAACGCCGCCCTAGTCACGCTGTCCTTAGCTTTCCCAACTGAGCAAATTATGAGCACCGCCGACGACATTGTCGTGCTCGCATCCATATGGTCACTCGCCGCACCCGATTATATACACATAGAGTGAACTATTGTTACTGTCGTATGTATGCTATTTCTAACGATTAGTCGCTTATGCGATAAGTAGCCGTATATAATAGACGTGTTATATATTAACGAATGTCGTCAAAATGAAGAAAATCATATATTAATACATATGCTAAAACGGTAGATAAGTCTCTAAGTATCTCGGGTTTCTACAAGCTAAAACGCGGAGAATAACGGAGAATAAGCGCTATATAATATACCCAATTTAGTAATTAGCCGTGGTGTTGAGTCGGCTAGCACCACTCCTCCTTCGTTCCCGGCGTTTCTCCACCAATTGCTACCAAAAAGCCAAGAACCTAAAGAAGCCTATTAGCGGTGCTTACGGCGCCGTTTCTACAACTTACCTAATTGGGCGGCCCTATAGTGTTAAGTTATAGATAATCCGTCGCGCCGACAATTAGCTGCTAAGGACGACCGTGCTAACGTCGGTATACAAAGCCAACTAGCGCAACGATTGCCTTAACGGGTATATACGCGTAGCGCTCTTACGCGCCTATATAGCGTATATTGCCACGCGCAGAGTCGATTATAACGTTAAACCGACTTATAAATGCCCACTGCGCGCCTAGAGTCGTTGGCAATCCAATAAAGTAGTAAACCTCACCGTAATACCGTGTTGCTATCCCTATCGTATAATACACGCGTGCGTTATTACGGTTATCCTCCATTGCCCTCTGCGACCTTCTAGAGCTAATCTAAAAGGTAGGTAGTTAGCAACGGCGGTATGCGCGTAAGACTCCCTTATTAAGCTATTGCGTAAGCTGGGCGTGGAGGTTACGCATAAGGCTCGCCTGCTAGTCGGTAATATCATCTAGCGCTATATAGAATACGCTTATAAGCGCCTGCGGCGGCCTTACCTCTCGCTCCTTAAGTAGGAACGTGCCGCATAAGATAAACGGCAATGCATTAAGGTGTTCGCGGAGAAGTACGGCGTTAGCTAACGAGATAGTCTTCTTAACACTTAACCGTCCCATTGGCTTAATAACGCCGTAATAGTCCTCTATAGGCATCTACTAGAAGCTCTACGCCGGCCTAAAGTCTACAACGTGTTGCTAAATATAAAGAGTGTTATATATGTTTATACCGCATACGGTAAGGCGTTGCGGGTTATTATTATAGTAAACGACTTAGTAAGAGTCGACGAAGTTCCGGGCGAGTGTCTTTAGCTATAAGTATATATAAGATTAGCG
>JAJJID010000508.1:0-26102 GCA_022204955.1 Macrophomina pseudophaseolina
CTCTTCACTCTTCCTAACATAGGGCTTCTATGAAGCTGGTTATTCAATCGCCACTTGTGGAGCCAGCGAACGGGCCTACCTGCTTGAGGTAAGTGTAGCCTGACGGTGGAAACTCAGTCAGATCTGAAATTATCCAAAGTACCGGTGTGCTGCGGACTGCGAGCAAAGGGATACAGGCTGATTATCGATGAATCGGAATGAGGTGGTTGGCAGAAACCAGCAGAGCTCGTATTATTATTTTTTTAACAAAGGGACGGATGGGTCTTACTTTTCCGGTAAATATTCACAAGCTTTGCTGGGCCTGTCAACCCCATCGTGATAGCTCTGCTGTTTGCTTGGCGAATGATTGGCATGGAGGTTGAACACAACATGCTCTTGAAATGCTAGCATTCGTCCGGACTTATGCGCCACTAGGGTTCTCAAATATTTGCAACTTTATGACCGCGCATTAAGGCGTAATAACTTCCAGATCGGCATCATTACACGCTGACATGAACAATATGCCCTATAGAAGACTGATTCTTTAGCCCCAGACGCGCCTTCAAGTCCTTCAAGATCACATCATTGCTACAGGAGCCCAGGGAGAATACAAGATTTGCGCTGTCAGTCGATGAGCCGCGAACCCGCGTAATGTGCGCATCAGTACTCTCAGTGAACAATGACAATCGGCATAGAACAACGAAATAAATCAGGAGCAGTTTTGAGTAGCAGCAGCAATGCCACGAGCAGCGCGGGATTCACGGGCAAAGATCAAGTTGGGAAGTCCACGCCGGAAAGTACATACACGGGCTTGGTATTCCGTCACCTTGGCACTTTGCTCAGCTCTTTATCCTTGGACTGTGTGGAGCGGCGCTGGACCAGAGAAGGGGTTAAGCAGAGAGACCATACATTTGAATCACCAGAAGACACGGTCGTCATGTAACTGCATGACGATATGAAACATCACATGCCCACCTATCCCTCGAATTGCTAAGGTATAACGCGCCAGCTGCTCCAAAACGAGCAAGAGGAAAAGATATCAATAACCTACCCAATCAACTCTACTTAGGAATTCTGAAAGGGTGAGCCTCAGTGTTCAACACGTAGTCATCCAAGCTGATAACATCGGGCTCCGAGAAAATCAGGTAGAAGTACTTGAGCGTTTCCGCCATCCAGAAGCTCTGCAGGTAAAAACATTAGCGAACAACGTCACATACCATCACAAGGAGAATATCTCACCTCCATCGCATCCATCTTCGGCGCCTTCCCCTCTGTCACGGTGCAGTCCGCAAGCGCCGCATTTGCCAAATCCGTCTGCGTGTTCTGCTGAATAGCGGTGAACATGTCCCACGCTGCGGCCTGCAGCGCCTGCTTACCCGTGAGCCTGTACAGCACGAACACGCTCTCAATGGCTTCTGGCCTGAGGATGTACCTCCGATCCTCGATGGACGAGAAGCCCGGCTGCAAGCGGTCCTGCTGGATGTACTGGTCCACATTCGACCTCTCCCGACGACTCATGCGCTCCTGGATCTTCTCCTTCCAGTAGCTCTCGTTCCATGCGCAGCCACCAGAGGTCTTTGAGTGCGAGTCCTCTGGGCAAGGAATGAGGTGCGAGATCTCGGGCATAATGCCGAGCGGGAAGGCCTTGTACGTCCAGATGCAAGCGTCTGTCAGCTTCTGGCCGATGGCGACGTGGTCGTCGATTTCGAATAGGCGGCCGCCCAGCGCGAACATGCCGCCGGCGAAGCAGACGAGGTGCTGCCACTCGGGGTTGAGATGGGCCACGCCAGACGGGCTCGTCCGGACGGAGCCGGCAGCGAGGATGTCGGCGTCGTTGGGGACCATGGGCTTGAAGATAAGGTTCTCGATTGCGGTCTTCATGGAGCCCTCGTAGAAGCGACGGTAGACAGGTGCCAGGCCGCCGAGCAGGGCGTACGTCTTGGGGAAATACTCGTACAGCGAATCGGACATGCCGCCAAGAGTGAAGAAAGTGTCTTGGGTGAAGTCAGCCGTTTTGGCGTTGACCATGACGGGCCACATGCCGGGGAGGTGGGTCTTCGTCTGCTGGGCTTCAAACACATCCATGATGCGGGCAACGGCATCGTACCATTTGTGGTCGCCGGTTACCTGGGCTAGTCGCGTGAACTCCATGGTCAACGATCCAATCTCGGCGATGAGCACCGTCTGGTCCGCCTCTTGAGGAGTGTCACTGAGAGCCCTGACTGGATTCCAGCGCGTGATGGGAAGGCGGTTAGGAGTATCGAAGGCGACATAGAGCATCTCTGCTACCTCAAGCGCCTTTTTCTTCAGTCGCTTGTCGCCGCTCAGCTCGTAGGCGCCAAGGAAACCGCCGAGATATCTGATGGTCGTCTCAAACACGTTGACTTGCTCAACATTGGTCGTGGAGAAATCGATGTGAGCGACGGCGGCAACGGCCTCCTCGAACTCTTTCTTCATGTCCATAATCCAGAGCGTGTCGAGGGCGTCGACCAGGGTGGCTGCCCAGCCGCCAAAGGTCGACCTGGAGCCACCGCTGATGGGCGCGAGCTCGTCTTGGAGCCATGCGTTCTCCTTGTACGAATTCCAAGACCTCTCGAAGGCCTTCCTCACCTCGGCGCGGCGGGCCTCGCGCAGCTTGGTGGCGGTGGCGTCTTCCCTGGTAAAATCGAACTGCACCGCCGGTAGCCTTTTAGGCTTGCCTTCGGGGAGTTTGCGGACATGCTTGACGGGGTAGTGCTGCTTGCGTCTGCTCCAATTGAATTTTTGGAGGCCATGGGAGCCAGCAGAGGCCGCCGAGGAGAGCAAAGCGTCGGGCTGGGTGGGGACTTTCAAAATGTAGAACAGGAAGAGGACGGTTGCAGCAATGAGAACGTAGGGGACCATGCGGCGTTGCTGGAAGAGCGCTCGAGCCATGCTGCTCACGTGTGCTGACGACGGCGGGGTCCGGGGAGCATGGGGGATGCAGCGATTGGCGTGGCAGATCCGGGAGCGCCGGTTCTTGCTCCGAATTGACTTCGACGGGCAGCAGCTCGTAGGATGAGGATGCTACGCGGAGCCCAGGGCTTGAAGGACGAGCGGGCGAGGGCGCGGAGTGTCCGTCCGTCTCCTGGAATGTGCTGCCGCGCTTGGCAGGTTCCACATCAACAGACGAGGAAGCGGCCCTGGTCTCCTGCCGTGCCGGTACCTCACTCTCACTCCTCGCTCCGCTCTGCCTCGCCACCTCGACAGCCAGGTCCCGTCCGCTGGCTCTTCACGACACGCCCGCCCGCTGGCCGTGGCCTTGTGCGGCTCGATCTGCCCGCCAGCTACGGCAGCGATTTTCCTGCAGGCGAGGAGTACAGCTATCTCGCCTTGTCAGGCCCCGGGCCACCTGGCACACGCACTTGCTCCATATTTGGCCGTTCGCCATTCGCTATATAAAATGAAGAGGAAGAACAGGCCCGCCCTCTTGCCCGACTATGCCTCCTCGTAAACGATGGCCGAATCACCCCGCCACCTGTGCTGCGCGTTGGCCTCCCCCACGGCGGGATACTTCTCGTTGAGCAGCCGCTCGCGCACCTCAGGAGGCAGGCCGTAGTCCTCATTCTTCAGCCGCATCCGGATCGTCCTGACCACGTTGATCGGATTTTTCTGCTGCTCGCGAGCAATCGCGAAGGCCTCCGTCAGCCGCTGCACCCGCGATCCTTCAGCATCTGCCCTCTCGGCCTTCTCCACTTGTTGGGTGCGGAGGCCATTCTGATTCTGGACGTCGTGATCAGCATCAAAGTCAAGCCATCTGTGGTAGTGCTCGACCACCTCGTCCGGCACTCCCATCATCTGCAGCAAAGCATCGAAGCCCAGTTCCGGGTCTTGCGCATGTTCCTTGATGACGGCCATCATGCTGCCCTCGGTCAAAGCCACCTTGTGCGCGAAACGGATCATGTTCGTTGCAACCTCAACCCACGCAATGACCTCGTCTGCGTCGAGCGTTGCACGATGCTGCCGGAACTCGATGGTGCCCTTGCATTTAGCTTCCAGGACATTGGTATCCTCGCTGACAGTGAAGTTCATCAAGTTATAGGCTTGAGAGCGAAGGTGTCTGTACTGCCGGTCATCTAGGTCGGGGTAAGCCTGAACATGGTCCTCGAGGAACTGACACCAGTCGATCACCGTTGTTCCGTAATTGAGTCTGGCAGGGGCTTGCCTAATTAACTCCGAATCGTCAGAGGAGATGGAGATTACGTCACTGGTATTTGAGCTCGTGTCCCTGGGGTTAGTATAGGAGCTGGCGACCCCTTCCTCTTGCTTACAGTTCGCCTTTGCGCCAGCCTTTCTCTCAGCAGGGCGGAGTAGGAGCTGGTGCAAGGCCTGGACTTCACCGCAAATCCCTTCAATGAACTCCCTTCGCTTGTACTGGCCATAGGCGTCCATGAGGGAGTTTTTTGCCGCGACTTGGGGATCGCGCAAGCTGCTGGGGTGCCTGGTCGGGGTTGCGCGTTGCAAAACCTCATCTACCAGCACCGCATTTACGAAGGCCAGCTCCTCCCCCGTTTGCTCCATATCTTCTAGCGCGTTCAGCTTCTGTTGCCGCCATTGATGATTCTCCACCATAGCTTTCGCCTGGCGTTGTGCTTGAGCAGCTGACTTGTTGCCAAAGTATGCGCCCACAACCTTTTTGAGCACATCTGCTACAATGCCCGGCGGCATCTTTGCGGGATCCGCAGCAGAGTACTCTGGCGCGACCTCATGTGCACTGATGCCATTCTCCGGACCCTTCGTACCTTCAACCTCCTCCTGCGTCGAATCCATAAACGCCTCCTCGAACACCAGCTCCCCCGGCTCCTGATTGCTCAGCGTCTTATAAAACCGCGACGGAGGCCTGCAATACAGCGCGCGTCCATCAATCCGCGCCGCCGAATGCAGCTCATCCATAATGCGCTCGAACCCCGTCCCCAATTGCATGAAGTTCTTCAACGACCGCAGCGGCAGCGTATGCCTCAGCATCTTCCGCTCCGCACCTCCGCCCAACTCGCCCAATCCCACATGCACATGCATCCCTGCCGTCTGCGGGGCATACAGCCGGTAGCAATCGTCCCTACGTTTGTCGTTGAACGCAGCCTGCATGACCTGCAACACGCGCCTCACATCCTCCCGCCAATCGACTTCCGGATCGTCGTACGCATACACCGGACTCGCCAGCTCAAGCCCGAACACGTCGTACTCCTCCTCGGACGGATGCACGTCGCGGTACTCGATGCTCTCGCGGCATTCCTCGACCGAACTGTCCCCGTCGACCGTCCACTTGGCGTACTGCGCGCGCATGACCTCCGGCGTCGCCACGTCCCTGGCGGCCGCGTGAGCGGGCACTCCCGCCGCCTCCAGCGCCGCCAGCGCCATGCGGATCGGACTAGGGTGCGCGGCGGTCTCGTTGTGCATGAGCGTGGCGTCGAGTGGGTGAGAGCGAGGAGCGTTGCGCCGGATCGGCGTTGAGAAGGCAGAAAAGCCTTGGGTGGGCACGACGCCGTAGTCGGAGGCCGCCCGCGCTTTGTCGTAGACGAGGTACATTTCGAGCTCTATGCCAAGCGTTATTGGGAGCGGGATGGAGGGGTCTGTTAGGGAGGGGTGCGGTACCGGGGTCGCGCTACTGACGGAGGGCGAGGCGCGCGCGGAGGCGGCATTGGCGTGTATTGGAGTGGCGGGCATCGTGGGGATGCGGCTGGTGTCGTTGGACGGTAGGTCTGTAAACATTAGCTAACAGGTTGTTCGGGGTCACTTACGATTAATTATCTCGTGAGGAGCGAATGGCTGGTGTTGTGCTTGGAAGCCTGCTTCCAAAGAGTGCCGAATGACGAACAAACATGTACGGAGACGACCTGTGAGACTTCCAGTGCGGTTCGTGGGCGGTGTTGCCTCACGAGTTTCTCTATATACGAAGTTGCATCCATTGTTGAAGGCGTAGACAAACAAGGTCGGCTATCTTGGTGCCTGTCTTTGTGTGGTCCATGGGATTATTCCTGTCTCTCTTTATTAGTTCCCAGAACAATGCTCTTGTGCGTCAACACGAGCTACAGGATCCATGCTTTATCCGATAATGAGCTGCTCATCTACATATATTCCTCACCACAATGGAGTCTGGCCTTAGAAGCCCAGATATTCAAGTCAAAAATACCATTGTACCCGCTATAGCTAACCGATAGCTCTGCACAACCAGGGAGAAAGATCGTACTGAGTAACTATCCAGCAAGTACCTCCCCTCAGAATGGGCTTCATGTCCTCCTTCAGGAGAATCTTCGGCGCCCACGGCCGTTACTGCACAAGCATCAACTCGACGGACTGGAAGTGCTGTCGTTGCGGCAGAATCAATCACAACAAGCGCGAAGATTACATAGACTGCTCACGCTGCGGCCATAACTACGAGGCCTGCACGGACGGCGCGCGGAGGAGGTGAATTTTTCTTGCCTTCCGACGGCGTGTGCAGTCGGTTCATTTTCTCCTGGCAAAACAAGCTCAGAACGGGGCCGCCGTGCTCTGTACAGCCGTGCCCTTTTGTTTTGCGGGATGTTTTAGTAGGATGATAGGTGTCCGTGTAGTCTTTCTGCATCAATCACACGGATACGTCTTCTCCTTTCTCCACCTACTGTGACGTTAATTGTTGATCCGTGTGCCCGCTTGGAGGCCGTGGCAGACATTGGGCGATTTCATCTTATATGCGCATCTTAATGGCATGCGCTCCACAGATGAACTGCGCTCTTCTCGTGTAAAAGGGGGGCTCCAGTCATCATCGACATACGAAAGACGATCTTAAGCTCGGTAGACGGAAGCGAGGCACTCGTGTAGCCCAACCTGCCAATCCGCAGCACGGCTCTGCAGAGAGGCACCAATGCCTTTTACCTCGAAGGTCGTGTTGAGGCACGAAGCACTGTGGCTACGTAGAGACACGGGCAAAGGGCACCAAAAATGAGGAATGAAAGGAGCAAGACTCCAATGTGTGTCACTGGCTTCAAACATGCCGCAGAAACCCTTTCGTCTAACCCACCGGTCCTCCTCTGCGGTAAACGAGCAGAAAAGCCAAATAGGTCAGCGCTGCAAAGCCTGTGCCACATACCTGTCGCAGCCCGCCCTGCAGGGAAAAGTTCCCTGTCGTACATACACACAAATGCAACCCATTCTAACACGGCATATGCAGGTATCCTCGCCCTCCATCCTACACGTAAACAGCGCGGAGAAGTGGAATTTGGTGGAAGGCGGCTGCGGAGCGTTCTGTTTTCTTTTCTTTTTTTTTTTTGCTTTTTTTTTTGCAGAAAAGCTGAACAAGAAAGAGAGCGGCGCAGATATGTCTGTCGACAGGACGTCCTAGTCATCGCTCCCTATGCTTAGAGTGCAAACATCACGCGTGACCTGCCGTCCCGCTTTCTCCCATGTCGAGTTTCGGCTGTCTCAGATAACTTCCGGACGTGTTATCGAAGGGAATGAGAGCGCTGATTCGCCGACCGGGTCGATCGCGGGAACGGAGCGGGAGAGGGGAGTGCGCGGTTGCATGGTTCAGAGCGTCGTTCGGCGGTTTACGCGCGATGCATGACAGGCCGCACGTTGAGAAACATGAACACCTACATTCCCAGTGGGCCAGGCGGCGAGAACTGAAGGTGCGCGGTGGTGTGTGGGAAGCACCTGCAGCAAGGCAAAGCAGATCGATCTCTCTCTCTCTCTCTCTCTCTCTGTGCTCGAAAGACCGGTTTGAGGACGCTGGGTCCCGTGTGACAAGCTGCAGACGCGGTGCAAAAGCAGAGATAGGCGTTACACACGTAGATAAGAAAACTAGGTGCAGCAGCGGCAGCAGCTTTGCATGGGGTGCGAAAGTCAAAGGTGTCTCACAGGTTGAGTCTAGGATGATGAGAGAAAACGAACAAAAGACAGACAGGCCGCGCAATTTTACTCAAGATGCTTGCTGTTCACAGCCTTGTTCGCCGATGCATGTCTCATCCTGCGGCTTGGTTCAATCAAATGACGTGACTTCAAGGGGAGCGGGAAGAGGAAGAGCGTTGTAATGGGCAGAGGGCAAACGAATAATGCTTGTCGTTCGACGTCGGCAAATCCGATAAGGATCATTCCTGTTCGGTCGAAGAGAAGAAAAGAGAGAGAAAGAGAGAGAGAGGAGAGTACGGTTGGCTACTGCATACTGACTCTTGCGCGCAACTCTCGTAGAAGCACCTCGACGCTCCACGCCGCAACGGCCTGCTCGTATTATATGAACGGACGCTGCGCCCTTCTAGTTTTGCCGCCCCGCGCAGCTCCGCACGGCTGCTCAGGGTCGGAGAATGCCATGGTCCTACTTCGACCGCTCGGCTGCCATTGGTGCGCGTGCGTATTCGTGTTTCTATCAGCACTTTCGGTGGAGATGGCGGATGCTGGGGACGCGCTTCTTCGCCCCCTTCGTGCGACGACGAACTTCACGGGGGAGAGGAAGGGGGACAAGAAAAAGGACATCCCCATTGTCACGTCTCACAAGGGAGAAAGCGAGAAAGAGGCAGGCGGAAATGAGGATGAGGGACAGCAGTGCCGAGCCACAGCGGACGAGCCACTGACACATGGGAAAGGAAGGCGGAAACCTGAAACGCAGAGGCAACTTCGGAGTGGGCTGGGAGGGGAAAATGGCAGGTGGGTGGTACCAAAATAAAATCGAAAATTGCGGTGGTGGGCAGCAAGCAGCAGAAAACGAGATGAAAGAGCAGTGGCCTGCGACGATCCCGCATCGCCGATGGGGCAGTGCGATACTGACAATGTTCAGCTCGGCAGCGACGTCCTCTCGCCAGACCGCCGCTGCGCAGCAGCCAGAAGAGCCAAATGCCGTGGGTTGCCGCAGCTGCGGTTGTCCGGATGATGGCCTGCCTTGCATGCAAGCGGCGAGATTGCTGCGCAGCTCGTCAGGGATTCGTCTGCGCATGCTCGACTGGCAGGCTCAGCGAAGACAGGTCCGCCTGCAACGGTTCGCCTGCTAGCCAGCTTGCCATTGCTGCCGCGCTCTTATCACGCCCGCCCCCCTTCGCAACAGACATGCTGGACGGCCGTGCTGGGCGCCAACACAAGCCAGCCTGCTAGGGACCTGCGGACTAGTCCTGTCGAGCAGCGGAGATGTCAACCCACGGTGCGAGCACCGGCGCGCGATCCGGGACGCGCAAAGAGGAGAACGGAAAAGACAAGAATGCGGTGACGCCACAATGGCACGCCCGTGAACTGAAGCACCACCACCGACCACCCAACACCAATCCGTCATGACGGCGGCCTGACGAGTCGTGCGCGCATCACCGGCTGGGAAGCCACGGAACCAGCGGAGGCGCGTATCCCGCATCCTGCGCATCGCAACTTTTTCCTGCCTCCATTGCAGCCGAGAGAAATGGGCAGCGTCGACGACGATGACGATGACGATGAAAGGCAGGTCCCGCAACAGCAGCAGTAGCAGCAGCAGCAGCAATCAAGTTGCGCGGCCTTGTGGCTGGGATCATCGCGCGGACGGACACACACCACAACCACCCACCGACCCCCGTTTTCATCATTAGTACTCGGATTGCTGGACCGCCAAGGCAGTCCGAGCTTCCGAGCGCGTGGCATAACGCCTCACATAACAGCAGGCCAGACCTTCGTAAGAGCTTACTCAGACGTGCACCAGCCCCCTCGAGACGGAAGCGGAAAATAACGTGATGGGGCCCCTGTCCGCTCCCCTCCTGGGCAGGTACGAATCCATGCCCCACCATTGGCTGGTGACGCGCTTCCAGCCTTGCATAAACTTTCGATTCGCTTTGGCTTTCCCACCGCGGCACGGCTGGTCGACGCGTCTGACTTCGCGCGCCCGCCAACAGTGCGAACCTGGCGCGACTGACGACAAAAAGGAAACTAAATGCATGTCCGCATCCATTCCATTTTCTCCGGCCAGGGCTGGCTTCGCATCGCCGACGCTCAGCGCGTGATAGCCCAGAAAATAAAGATGCCGTTTAAAGCGGGGTTAGGCCGGAACGGCAGCGATTCACAATGCATGGGTGGATGCGTGTGCGCACCTGGCCGACGCGCTCGCGCGCGCACGGGTGCACTCCCAAGCCCGCGTGATGGAAGACGGGGAGAGGAGGAGCTTCCTTCCTGCCCTCACTCTTGCACCAATGGCCGTGTCCGATTCATGCTTGGGGTATACCGTCTTGGGTATGACGTCTCTCCCCACACGGCTTGCATGATGGTTAAGCGTGACGCGCTTCTTCGCGAGATGGTGTTTTACGTCTCAAGGTTTCTTTCTTTGGTGGTGAAAGATGGTAATCTTTCTTTCTTTCTTTCTTTCTTCCTTTTTTTTTGGCGCGTGTATGCGTTGTCTCATCAGGAATGCAGGTTTGGTTGCACGGCAGCAGGCGGCAAAAGAGGTAGGGAAACAGGACCTGTCAGACCGGTCGCCCCGTCGCCGTTTGGGCGCAGGGGCAGCAGCAGAGAGCAATCAGGCTGGCAGGCCGGCCCAGATCCAGGCTTTGCGGGCTGCCTGGCACAACCGTCGTAGTCCCCGGCGGTGGCTGTCGCTTACTATCTGCTTGCAGCACGCCGCGCGTGTCAGCTACCTTCGATCCAGCCTATCTTGCACCGATCTCGCGCTTGTTCGCCGTTCAGCAATCAAAAGGCCCGCCAGCCTCGCAAAACTGGCCGTTGCGCCCCAACGACTGGTTGCTAGGGGCACATTGTGCAATCTGCGCCCCCCTCCCCAGCCATATCCCGCTCTCCGGTGACAAGGACAAGAGATATGCAGGTCAAATGTGCGCGCCGGCCTGAGGCTTAGACAAGGGAAACAGTCTCCGCGCATCCTTGGCCTCCTGCTTCGTCTCCCGTCCTGGTCCTGGCTTCATTGTCCACAAAGCATGCGTTAGGAAAGGTCAAATCTTCTCTCTTCCTTCGATTGGCATTGTTCCTCATCGCTATCTACTACTACATAAAATCCCGAGATTAGTGGCCGATACAGTCGCGCTGTTCCCTGGCCCAAGCCCTGCGGCCCATGCCTCTCTCGGTAAAATGGCATGCCGCCCGTTCTTTTCTTCCATAAAAGCAATGATAATAGTCGCTTGCTGTGCGTGGTATCCCTATAAAAAAAAAGGAAGAAGCCGAAGAATGCTAAAAGAGGAAGCAAGAAGGTCGTGCAACCTGTGCTCACGAAGTAAGGAAAAGAAGCCGCCAGCATGTAACCAATGTGATGAAGGCATTAATAGACAATCGAAGCAAGCTGAAAACAGTAGTGGTTGTGGCGCAGAGCGGCGGTGCGCATGTGCTTGGCCGTATGCAACACGGTGCACGCTGGTCGTCGTATCAGCTCATCAATCATGAGGTCTTCGTAATGGGTGAGTCTAGGAGACCAGCTCCCCGCCGAGATCCATGCCCAGGCCGGTCTCGACCTTGCTGATTCTCGAACGCTCAAGGGATCCGACGGTAGGACTGTGGCTCGTCGGTGGGAGAAGATTATCAAAGTTCAGGCGCCTCCTGGTGTCACGCGCAGTGAGAGGCGTCTTGCCAGCCGGAGTGCGGTTCCAGGTACCAGAGATCTGCGCAGGGCTTGGCGTCATATTGAGGAAGTCGGCAAAGTTCAGGTTGTTGCCGGGGGTGTGCAGTCCGAACCCAGAAAAGGGAGCACCACCGCCAGGAGTGGACATCATGGACGACGGAAGGGGGGTGGTCTTCTGGGGGGGAGTGGACGGGGCGATAATACGAGTCTTATTGGTGGCAGGATTGGCCGGGGAGGGCGAAGTGGCCAGGTACATAAGCAAGTTCGCATCTTCCTCCCCATTTCGGTTGTTCCGAGGTGTAGCCGTGAAGGTATCATTCCGTAGGCGGCCTGAGCGGGACATGCCAGGAGGGGGCGTACGTGGACTTTGCAAAGGCGGAGGGGATGAGCGTAGGTGCGAAGTGTTCAGCTGGAAAGAAGACACAGGGAGGTCTGCGTCGTCGTCTTCGGAGAGAAGCGGGGAGAGAGGCTCATCGGCCACGGTGGAGCCTTCTGATACGAACGAGAGGCTGGGCACCTGGGGTAGCGAGAAGTTCCGACTCTTGCGGTACGCAGGAGACGACTCCGGCAGTCTATAGGAGCTCTTCCACGAGGCTGCCTGTGCACTTGCGGGTCTGACTCTCCTGCGTGTGTGGCTGCTGGAAACCGAACGCCTGTACAGGTCTGGTTGGTATCTCGTCCTTTTTGCGGACCCGTATCCACCTCCGGACCGGCCGACATCATCGGAGAATATGGGGGCGGCGAGCGGCGAGGAATCGAAGGCACCGAGGTGGTGGAAGCCGTCGGAAGTGCTGGACGAGGTGTCGGACAGCGTAGCGTTGCTGGACGCTGGACGCTTACGCTTCAGCTCCACGTCGATCCGAGGCTCAATGGCGTCAATGTTGAGGTTCTCCCAGCCATGCTTGACCTTGACGTTCGCGAGAGCCAGCCGGTTCTGCAGGGCCCGGGTCATCTAGAGGCAGAGGTCAGCTGGGCGGGGGAATGGCAAGCCGTTGCGTCGAGGCTACCTTCGACACCTGAGCTCTCCTCAGGACCTTGCTCGCAACCTCAGCTGGCTGGTCGAGCCGCTCGGACGAGACTGTCGACGCCATACTGCGGGAGAGAGAGCAAAGCCTGGGCAGGGACGTGGTGAGGTGAGTGCGGGCGGTTCGGGCGGAGAGCAATCGTCGAAAGCGAGCGGTTGAGAGGTGACAACCGGTGGAAGAGTTCAGATTTTGTGCAGAGAAGAGGCCGAAGCTGGCTGAATTCCGGAAAGTCTTATGGAGCAATCGTGAAGATCGCCCGATGGTGGATGGGGCAGAAGGAGGCACAGGCTCCGGCGACACACGAGAGCAGGCGAGCTTGGTGCGCAATAATGAATGGGTCGAGGCACGCGACGGGGGCGGCTGGTATGCAGGCGGTAAAGCTGGGCAGACTCGGGCGGAATGTTACGGGCGATACAAGACAGCGCTGTTACCAACGGCGCGCTGACTACGCGGGACGCGGACGCAGCAGCGCGCGGGCCGACGCTGCTATTTCTGTGGCTACGGGGCTTGGCGGCGCGCGCGATTCAGCGATCGCAGCTCTGAACGCCGCCGCCAGCGTCATTGGCTTGAAACGGGCAGCGTTTGAAGCACATGAAACACGCCTACCCGCGGCCTCAGCGGCGCGCCGCGATAGCACGACGCCGCACTGTAGCGATAGAAAAATCGTCGTCCGCACTGGTCTGGTCGGCTGCGTGCGCGCGGACGCTGCAGACGCCTGAAGTATGCCAGCTGCGGGCCGCTCACGGTCCCAGGTCCCCGCCTGGCGATTATTGCGCCGGCGCAGATCGGCGCAGCCTGCAGGTTGCAGTTGATAGCTTGCTTGCTTGATAGAGAGACTGAGCTCGTAATCCCCTTAGCGGCCGGCCCTCTTGCACTGGACACCCTCACCATCCACTCCCTGCGCACCCGCCAAAGCAGGCTTGCCCTCGCTGCCTCTCGCTCACCAATTGCGCGCTTACATGCCATCCATTGTCGTTCGCTGAGTGCGGAACTCCTGCGGGCGCACCTCCACACCATCCGCGTCATCCTCCCACCTCTCCAGCCTGCAGACTGCCCTCACGCCCTTAGCGGCTCCGCCCTCCCGTGCCTCGACCTTTATACACGCCTCATTACCTTCGCGCGCGCCTGTCCGCTGCGTCCCGCAAATCCCTCCTAAGCTCCCGGGCCACGCCTGCAGCCCGCCGTCATGCCTTCGTTCCTCAAGGACTTCCGCCGGAGGTCTATCAGAAGCTTCCGCACCGACACCTCCTCCTCAGACCCGGCGCATAATGGTTCTGGCACGTCCATTCCTACGAGCAAGAGCTCATCTACCCTTAGCTCCGTCTATCAACAGACAACACCGCCCCCTTCGCTTCCCGGCGAGCCGTTCGCGAACTCAAAAGCGGTCAATGGTGGCCCTACTCCAGTGCCTCCTGTGCCGCAGCTTCCTTCCAGACCGGCCACGACTGCCACAAAGCGTATGAGTTCAATCGTGAGTTCCCCGACTGTTTGATCTCACAGAGCTTGCATGATCCTAACCGCAGGATAGGGCCTTAATGGAACGGCAGCCCCGCCGCCCAAGAACCCGCCCACCTCGCCCTATGCGCCGCGCGTCATCTCCATCGACAACCGCGCCATGGTACGAGTTCTGCCAATCATAAATAATGGTGTCCATTAATTAGTCTGCAGGTCTATCAGAAGGTTCTGCTGATATCAGGTATCATCGGCGAATCAGACTCCAAGGCCATGGACGGTGTAGTCACCGTCAATCATGACAAGGAGAGCTTCCCTGCCACAAGCTGGCCCGTGTCAGATTCTCACTTCAAGGCTCTGGTAGTCTTGCAGCCAGGCGCCAACTCTCTCCGCCTCGACTTCACTTCGCCCAAGCTCTCTAACAGTGGAAGCTCTATCCCCGCCCATGCCTCATGGATTGACATCACGTACCTCCCACTCAACTCGGCGCCGCCCCTACATTTGGCTATAATATTAGGCAAGGATTCCCCTGGTACGTTCGATGCGGTGCCCGAGCGGATTCAGGGCGAAGGTAACAATCTGGATACTGCGGTCCGCAAGTTCCGCATGGCTGCCTACCTCTGGCAGGCCTTCACTGGAGAACAGATGTTCCGCAACGGCTTCGGTCGCCGGTGCTGGAGATATGAAGAAGAATGGCAGCCGGGTACTCTGACATATAACGACCAGCTTAGCGGCCAATACCGTAATGAGGCGAAGATCCATATCATCAGGTGCGAGAAGACCGTCGAGGAACTCCGTGACTTGAACATTGCCCAGCAGTACGAAAAGGCAACAGACAAAGGAAAACTTTTTGGCATCGCCATGGACACTGTCAAGGCATACTTCAGGCCAAAGCCGGGCCAGAAGCAGTATGTCTCCTGCATGTTCCTTGACACTCATTGGGATCCCCTCAACAAAGTCGTCCGCGGCCATGCCGCGCTTGGCGGAGGTGATGCTGATATGGGCCTGGCCATTTTTGGATCTCATGCCCTACAAAGTTACCCCGCCAGCATTGAGGAGGTTGTCCCCGCCTTCACCGACATTACCAAGACCGACACCAACTTCGTAGCAAACGATTGCAATGAATCAGGAAGCGTTTGGGAAGCCGCAAACATTGGTATCGGCGCACACCTCCACGAGACCGGACATCTCTTCGGCTGCCCGCACCAGGAGTCTGGCGTCATGCTTAGGGATTATGTGCGCCTCAACCGGACCTTCACCACTCGCGAGCCGTTCTGTACACGCACTAACTCCCCTGGCCAACGGCTCTGTACGCGTAATGATGAGTGTGGATGGCACCGCCTTGATTGCCTGCGATTCCGTTTCCACCCTTGCTTCCGCCTCCCTGCAGATGCTCCGCTCCCCCCTGACGACAGTGTTCAAGTTTGGACGGTTGATAACGCGAACATTCTGATCACTGCCGAAACCGGCTTGGCCTGGGTTGAGCTCTATCCGGAAGGTGATGATGTCTGCCACACGTGGATCGAATATTTGCAAAACGATGGTAACATGAGTGGCCCTCGCCTCCTGACGGTCACTGAGGCCGATCTTCGCGCCAAGCTTCCCTCGGACAAGCGCAAAAAGCCCCTCAAACTGGAAGTCTTCTCATACGGTGGTTCGAAGCATGTGGTTGAGGATGTCAGCAAGCTCGGTTCAAAAGAAAGTCGGGTCAAACTACCTGATGGCCGTAAGGGTTTCATTGGTTCCAAGCTTGGCTTTTCCCAGCTTGAAGGCTCTCAACCACAAGAAGTCCTCCTTTCGAGTGCTTGGATCGGCAAGGAAGAGAAGAAGAGGACGGTGCTGATGTCAATCAAGATCTACCATGGCTTTGCTGTTGATGGAATCGAGTTTTTCTATGATGACGATACCAGCCAGCTCTTCGGTAAACGCGGTGGCAAGCCTGGGGGCAGTGAATTCAAGCTCGACACTCAGAAAGGCGAGATCCTGATGGGCTTTTACCTCCGCGCCGGACTATGGATCGACGGAATCCAGATCCTGACAAACAGAAACAGGAAGAGTGAGATCTATGGTAACCCTACTGGCGGTAGCGGGTAAGTCAACGCATCAATTTATTATATTCCTGCTGTTCTAACTTTTTCGCAGTCATACCCTGATTCCACCCCGCGGCTACGCCATTGCAGGTATTTCCGGCTCCTGTGGAGCTTGGCTAGACGGGTTTGCTTTGATCATCACACGCTGAGCGAATTCGCCGTGAAAATCTTGCTGATTCCGACCGACGACGACACCATCTCTACTTACGGGGCCTCCTTTTGTATTGAAGATCGGCACACGCAATCAGACACCGTGACAAATGAGCACAAGAAGAGTCCGTTATTTCTGGCTGTATTATTCAAGCCCGCATCCTGGTCTAGGTCGCCGAAGGTGTTCACGATCGATCGTGTTCTTGAATTTTGCCACAACCTGGCACCCCTCATTCAAGAGAAACTTTCTTTTCAAATTCCTTTTTTTAGAAACAATTGCATAGCGGAGAAAAAGGATAAGGCTGAGCATTAACGTCCGACAATACCCCCCTTTTGCTATGACAGCAGAACCTCGGGCTTTTTTTTCTTTCTTGTTTTATTGGGATTCTGGCAAGGACGAGGCGGCCTCACGGCGAACCTCGTATCACTTCTTACCAAGCAGGACCTATATTTCTTTTCGCGACGACTTTCGGTCACCCAACACTATAATACCGGCTGCGTCTAGAAATTCTTTTCTCTTGGGCAAGAAACGAGTGGTTGGTCACTATCTCTCGTTCTGCCGAAGACTAATGGTAGTGGATAGTTTCGTGCTCCCACTCTCCGTTCCTTAAATGCTCTTTCCTTAAACCCTACTTTTGCTTCCTCTACATGTATTTATATATACCTTATCCTGGGCAATGATCCGGGAGGAAAGAGTGTTGGCAGATGTCCATCCGGTTGCCGGTCACGGATTTCGTTGTTGACTGTCTCTGTCTCGATCGAACGGCGCCTCAATTGACCGGGCTGTCTCATGATCGGAGGGGAGGGCGAAAGTGGATAGATGTGGATAATGGGAATGAATGGGATTGTATAGAGTTTATGTGGTAATGTCCTGCTTTGTTCCTGTTCTCGTGATGCGGCAAGCTATGGATATTTGCACTTGGAGGATTCATGAGTTACGGACATAATCATTGCTAGCGGCTACAGAGACTGGACTTGGAGAGATCCAGGTCGGTAGTTAAGTCTCCGTTACCAGATTGCCCTGTATTCACGGACAGTAAGTAGAATTCGGATGACAGAACGGCTGTGAGGCATTGTTCAGATGCTTGGCAACCACCGTGAGATCGCTTGAGGCATCTGGTGGCTGATAAGCTGATCGGAAAATGCGTCACGCCGGCTGCATTAAGTATACCAGACAGCGATGATTCCCAGCATGCTCCTTCAGCGCTTGGACTCATTGCCTGCCCGGCCGACAGATAAAGCGTGTCATATGATGCACCACACAACCTAACAGTCTCTGAAGGGAAAAAAAAAGCCAAGCTTGCAGTGTGAGTCCCGAGTGGTGGAGGGGGAGATCAAAATTACGTGGCTTCACCAGAGTCTTTACAGGAACGCCCTGGAGCTCAGGCGTTTAGTTTTGCTTTTTTTGTTTATCTTGTCTGTCGACGTCTCTGAGCAAAGACGAGGACGTAGGCTAGCTACATCAAATCCAAAAAGCTGCTCCAGTCGGATTCTGACGTAGACGCCTGTGGGGAACTGATTTGTCTGCCTAGCGAGCTTGCGATTCTTTGTTATTGCGGTATATTGACGATAACATTGTTTCTGAAGAAAAGAAGCACCGATGATTTGCTGTATAATTCCACGTATCCTTTAAGCCCATTAGTTTCTTTTTGATAGTTCAGCTGCTCGGGAAGGAATGCTGCTCCTCAAGTCCTTCAGCTTGCCCAGCTATACAACGCTACCCTTTACACGCCCTCTCTTCCGTTGCCTGATATACGACTGTTGTAATTAAGCCAACTGAGTTTTAGATCACTCAAAGCTTTGAAAAGATGCCTTGGCTCTACATCAGCAAGAAAGACCGAGCGGTGGTTTTCTTCCTGTCACTGAGTCAAGGTATCCAGGAAGCAAAACTAAAGACCTTGAGCACGCCAAAGCTTATCAGCATTGACAATGGGCTCAAGCAAAGCTTTAAGATGATCTTGTCTCTACGTAGTTGTCGGTCACGGCCGGCGTTGCTGCATCTTGTGCTGTCTGAGTTCGTTTTTGCGGGCTAAAATAGACCCATGCGGGAAACTTCCGGAGCTGTTGGCATGATGAGATAGTGTAGGATGGGTCAGTATCGAATATTCATTGAGCTTTAGGTCATCTTGTCCAGAATGAGAATCCACAAGGAATATTTATTTGCTCCGATTATAAGTGCTCGGTGTCGTATGTGGGCGCACGGACGAAGAATAGACAATTTCCCCGTACGTGGCAGGGAGTAGAGAATATTCGCAACGCACAAGCGTCTTGGTATGCCCGGCCTGCACTGGCATCTTGCGTGATACCTTTAGACGTCTAGAGGTCTCATATGGTGCATATATGCAGAACCACGCTTGTTCTATGCTACCACTCCTATCGAAGTCACATAAAGCATACCTGGCTCTGAGTGTCCCTAGAGTACAGTATACTTAGCCGCACTACTCAGAGTATTCATTGATTGTCCAATCAAAGGCTTTCTGACCGCCTTCGGTGTATAAAAGCCGCAAGAGGCCTCTCAAATCAATACACAGGGTAGATATTCCCTCGACACGGCCCCCCTTCTCCCTCTTTCAGCCTTCCAAGAAAACACCTCACGATCATTATTCAAGCATGGACGTCAGAGAAGATGCGACAACCTGAAATCCTTCAGGGGAACTTTGAGGCATTTATGTGTATAAATAAGGCATGTGACTTCTGAACTGAACGACCATCCCAACGCACTCGCTCAATCGTCTACTGGCCCAGTCAATCTCCCCCTCAATCCATTATCCCCCACAACCATCATGAGGTTCACCGCCACCCTTACCGCCGCCCTACCCTCGCTCTTGCCCCTCTCACCCTCGCCGCTCCCCCAGCTCGCAGCAACGAGCCCACAGAGCGCGCAATGAATGCAGCGGCCAAGATCTTCAGACGCCAGGACGATAAAATCAGTCGAACAATGTCATATACACAAGTCTTTTCCTTTGCTCGCTCTCTCTCGATAGCTCACCTGCTTTTCTCTTCTCGATACTTTCGGAACCGACACACACACAGACACACGCACACACAATCTCTCTCTCTCTCCTCACCGCCTGCTCTGCCTGACACAAGCGCCGGGAATTCTCACAGAAACTTTACATCATCGATAATGGCATACAATGCTTCTACGGCAACACGTGCGTGTACCATGGCTGCCGCAACTGCAGCTGCGCGCCGACGTATAACGGCGTCACGTTGACCAGGCGCAACTGCTCGGACAACAACTGTAGCGAGTAAAGGCGGCCCTCATGCTATTCTATAGAACAGTAATCAGATTGGGCTGTTCTATCCTCTTGCTCCGTGCCATGGTTTTAGGGTTTCCATAGCCCGTGGCCTCGTTGGCAGATACAGAGTTATCACTGTCATGGATCGCGGGAGAGCATGCGAGCATCAGAGTATCAGAGCACGGAAGATGACAGAGAGTCATCAGTCATTACTTCGTTGTCTTCGAACACCACTGGTTCTATCGTCTGCCCTCATGCAGTCCTATCTCCGCATGCACATGTGCTGGGAAGACCACCGTTGTAAGCACTCGAATTTATGAGACCTGATCCGCAGCTCGTAAAGCAGGCCGGCGGCAGGAGCAGTACCCCCAAGCACTTCCCCCACAGATGGAGAAAGTACCTGCCAAAGTTTGAGATGAAAGAAGGGAAAAAAAACAAATAAAGAGAGAAGATAGGAGGGACAAAGAGCGGAGCCGTCATGCACCAACCCCTGCCAAGGCCTACTCTGTTAACGCCACGCTCCCCATAAATTGACCTATTAACAAACTAGCCGAAGATGAATTCGTGTGAACCGCCGTCATAAATGCCATACCTATGCCCCAAGCCAATGTCGCCTATCCGTACTCCAAGAAGAAGACCCCAATCGACCCTACTATGACCGCCCCGTAAATGTCCATCGTCTAAATATATGACACGCGTCCAAGAAAGCTCACTCAAGGCTTTATAATTGGCGGGAACCCCCAAACTTCTCCCTGCCCACCACTCCTCTTCCCAAACGTCCGCGCACAAGCGGCGGCTTTTGCCGGTGAAGTATGGACATGGTATGCGCACCAACTTTCTATGCCGAAGAAAGCTGTCGGCCTTTTCTTCTGCTCGCCACCTCTATCACTGCCTTTGCTCCGGGTGATAGGGTTCTGCCTCCTTCCCCGCTCATTTTTGACGTAGCCGCGAAGGATAGCGGACTGGAGGAGGATATCACTAACTAGATCAACTGTAGGCAGGTTTTTAAAGAAGAGAGACACCATATCGGCTGCCTGTGTTTTAACGTGAGGCACGGGGGGCAATTTTGCAGCTCGAGTGGTTGTATCCGCCTCTGTAGGCGCGGGCGCGGGAATAGGACCGGCATGAGGAGAGCGGTCGATTTCGACGGTGATCGCGGTCCCACCACCAGGTGTTGGCATTGTTGTGGTAGTGGAGTTAGTTGCTGGATTGTAATCGGGTAGCGGCAGGCCCGGGACGTGGCGGCGTAAGGCAGCGTTGATGGCCCGAAGGACATGCCAGAGGAAAGCGTTTGGATAGTGGGCCAGGTCCTTACCGTCGAGCTCGGATGGCATCTGGAGCAGGAAGTAGGCAAACCAGTCAACGAAGAAGCGGCGCAGGGCCGATTCTTCTAAGGGACTCTCAATGTTATTGGCGACCCAACGGGCCGCGCGGTGCCAGGAATTCAGTTGCTCGTACTTCAACGTCTGGCTAGCTGCGCTACTATTGCTTTCAGCGAGACGGATCCAGAAGATCCGAGTCTTCTCGTAGAGTACGTTGATACACTGGTTCTTGAGATTCTTTGCACCAATACGCTCGGCGAAGCAGAACAACCGGGAGAGGTCGTAAGGCTTAAGGGCGTCCAATTCGTCCAGGGTGTGCCACAGCCGACCCTTGTCCGTCCACTCCCGATACCGGCCAAAGTCGCTAGGTTGTTCATTTGTGAGGTATAAGTGCGTTTGCTGCAGGGGGGTGTGGCCATTAGGGGAATAGTTGAGCTCCGCAAGCTTAATCCTAAAAAGAGCGGAGGTTGCCCAAAGCTTTGCTGCAAAACAGTGAAACAGCTCGCTGCCCTGCCCGATATATACCATCACCGGATGCTTCAGCAGGTCACTTTGGCTGGCATTAGACACTGAGGCGGGGATGGGGGGCTCATGAAACTCACTTGTAAGCTTGCAGCTTGGTCTTCTTTGGCACACGGCCATCAGATTCATCCTCGCTCCGGGGCCTCTTGATCTCCCCGCTTTTCCCGGCCATGGTGATGTGGGATTAGAGAGGCTGGGTGAGGTGCGGGAAGCCTGCAGTCGAGGCCTGTAAGTTGTTGTTGGTGTTGTGGATGTGGGCGGTGGAGAGAAGGCTCCCTGCTGAGGATTAAATACCACCTCGTTGACGGTAGCGTTATCACATGTAGCAGTAAAGCCGTGTCATCATATGGAAGGTGCGATGCTGCAGGATCATGTGAAAGACCAATGACACATAACAGAAAGTAGGGCTGGCACAAGGAGGCAAGGCGCGCATCAACGACGCCCTACTCTGCTGTGCTGGACACGTGCGGGTGAACGGCAATGAAGTGAGAAATGCTTTTTTTTTTTTACTATTCAAAATAGCGCTCTGCCGGCATAGCTGTACGGCATGGAGACCATAGAACCGACGAGCCCCCGGTATGGCTTTGGCGGCCAATGGGAAGAAGACTGAACCAGAGTACAAGCGGGACTCGACGCCGGTCTTCGGGAGCGCCCAAGCGATGGAGAAATTTCGTTTGCAGGTAGTGCTGTTTCAGAGAGGCGTAGATGACGACAACAAGGTGGAAATGGAAGAGAAATGAAACGGTGCAAAGGGAGATATGGAGAGGATGGCTCACGGTCGGTTAGTTCCGAATTGAGGTATGTGGAGGCACGGCTCGTCTTCACGCTGTCAGGCCCTCCCCGCAGGCAGATCCGCGATATCGATCGTCTCCTGTGGCGTCGGTGAGCCACGCGGAAGGCGGATAGAGATGGCGGCGCAATTGGGCTAAGCCACGCGTCCAGCGCTCTCTCAGCGAGGGGGCTTCATCTCGGGGACACGGTGGCCTGGATGCACAGGCCGGTGCTGGGCGGGCAGGGGCTGGCAATAAATTTCCATCAACACGAAGATCAACTGCATGTGTTGATGACGTGCGATGCAGGAGGAAGTGAGAGGCGTGGGCGGCGAGCGCGGGCAGGTGGGCGTGGGCTCGCGTGTCGCAGGGGCGGGCGGCAGGAAATAGGAGAGACAGGAGGCGGTGGCCTTGCTGCAGCGACCGGCGCGCTGTCGAGATGGGCAAGACGGCGGTGACGGGGAGAGAGGGTCGGGAGGGTGGTCGGCTGGGCTTATGATTTGGAGCGGAAGGCGCACGTGCCGCTGCCAGCGGGCGGGCGGTGGGCAGAGGGCAGAGGGCAGGAGCGCGCGAGCGCAGAGGGCGGGCCCCCCTTTGCCTGGCCGGGGTGAAGTCCCCGCCATCCATGCTTGCGGCGAACTATCCTCCTCCCTATTTTGCAACACCATTTCTTCTCCTCCACTCCGCAAGAATTCCTCCCCCCTCCCTCGCCCGTCGTCCCGTCCCGCCCGCCATTCTCTCCCCCGCCGAGGCCGCCCCCCGCCGCGCCTCTGTTCGATTCGCCTCGCCGCCTTATTATCCCCACGCCGCCCGTCCAGCCTGTCCGCCCTCACCATGGCCGAGAAGACGCTCAAGCTCAACCCCAAGTACGACGACTATGACTTCCCCACCATCCCTCCGGACCCGCTCCCTGGCCACCCGGGCAACCTCTCGCCCGAGCAGGAGAAGGCCGTCGAAGACCTGCGCGCCGCCCTGGAGAAGGAGGGCTGCACTGAGCGCCTGGACACGTTGACCATGGTGACTACCCCCGCGCGCCCGCCAGCCCGCCTCTGTGCTGACCCAGAACCAGCTGCGTTTCCTGCGCGCCCGCAAGTTCAACATCGACCTCTCCAAGCAGATGTAAGCAGCGCCCCGCCTTCCCTGCCTGCCCTCCATGCCCTGACATCATATCCGCAGGTTTCTTGACTGCGAGAAGTGGAGGAAAGAGTTCGGCGGCGGCGTTGACAACCTCGTCAACAACTTCGAGTACACCGAGCGCGCCCAGGTCTTCCAGTACTACCCGCAATACTACCACAAGACGGACAAGGTACGCATCTCTGCAAACCCCCCCCCCGGGCCCCCCGGTAGCTTTGGAATTGGCCCTGATCCCGCCCTAGGACGGCCGTCCCCTGTACATTGAGCAGCTCGGCAAGGTCGACCTGAACGCCCTCTACAAGATCACCACCCAGGACCGCATGCTCCAGAACCTTGTCGTCGAGTACGAGAAGGTCGCCGACCCCCGTTTGCCCGCCTGCTCGCGCAAGTCGGGCCACCTGCTCGAGACGTGCTGCACCATCATGGACCTCAAGGGCGTCGGCATTTCCAAGGCCAGCTCCGTCTACGGCTACGTCCAAGCTGCCTCCAACGTCTCGCAAAACTACTACCCCGAGCGTCTGGGCAAGCTGTACATCATCAATGCCCCCTGGGGCTTCTCGGGCATTTTCAGCGTCATCAAGCGCTTCCTCGACCCCGTCACCGTCAACAAGATCCACGTGCTCGGCAGTGGCTACGAGAAGGAGCTGCTCGCCCAGGTCCCAAAGGAGAACCTGCCCAAGCAGTTCGGCGGCTCGTGCGAGTGCGCCGGCGGCTGCGAGCTCAGCGACCAGGGCCCCTGGCAGGACCCTGCTTTCACCAAGCCCCCCAAGTGGGCGGCCAAGAAGGACGCCTCGGCCGCCATCCAGAACCCCGACTCGTTGTCGGGTGGCGCTGGTGTTCCCGAGGGCGGCGCTGCTCCCGCCGCTGCCCCCGCCGCTCCCGCTGCCGATGCCGCCAAGGAGACCGCGCCCGCTGCACAGTAAGAAGCTCAACTGTAGCTTTTTTCTTCCCCGACTTGTTGTTTCATAGGGTAGTTGGCCGGTTATAGAAAGAGAGGTGCGCGGGTTTTCTTATTCCGACTTGTTGATAACATCCACATTTGGCTGAAGGCGTGAGAGGGTATGGTGTGGAGAACAAGCCAGGCGGCCGAGGTTGAAAGGCCAGCGGCCAAACAGACCATATTTGGCTTTTGGATTCCTAAAATGCATTAGTAAAAAAAAAAACGGCGAAGAAGAGGAAGAGTAGTGCCGTAGTAGGTGTTGTGGAGTGTGGTTTTCACGTGTCCAGAGAACATTGCGCACGTGCAGGAAAGCAATCAAGAGAGAATTGATCGAGCCTGTTTGAAAAGTTGTTGTCGTGCTACTTTGGGGTTGATGGTGATCTTATGTGTAGTCTGGCAGTGCTGCTGGTGGTCTGAAGAGGGATCAGCACCACCGTTGAGTACGGCTGATGAGCCACCTGTCCAGTCATACCATGCGCAAAGCCCCCATAACGATAGAGGAACGCCTACCAGAATGAACCCTTCTATGCTATTGAAAATCACTCCCACTTTCCCAATAGAATGGAAACGTCCGCCTCTCCGTTGACATATGACACGACCGTCTGTCAACTGGATAATTCCCTGTGAAAGTGCAGAGCGGAGCTGATGACCAAGGGATACTAATTGCATGGTTAAATACCCGATGGGCCATTTAGCATCTTGAGCCTCTTCTCCGAGTCGGTCGAGTCCATAAGGTCGAACAGTGGGTCACTGTGCCACTACGAAAGCCGGTCTGGCTTAGTGGGCTACATAGCTTGTGCGATACGAACGGCAGACATGGCATGGAGCCTGTGACATTGATACAAACTAGGGCAGGGATTGATGTGAGCCTAATAGCCAGGCTTGAGTTGGATCTTCTTCCATTCGACATGGCTGCTATGCCTTCTTCGCTTTGGTGATTGTTGACTCAAGCCACTAATAGTCACCGCTTGTCAAGTAAATTGTATGAGAGAAGCGTTTGTCTGTATTGCTTGCATGATCCGCTCTCCAACTTAACAAAAAACGCCCGTCAAGTCAGCCACTCAAGGGAAGTAAGTCGAGAAATTCCAGGTCAAAAAAGAGACAAGATGACAGCATCACGCCCACCAAATACCCCTGGACTGCTCGACCACCAGCCGCGGCAGCCGGCGTCCCTACACGAAACCGCACCGTCACTCTCGGTTCATCCGCTCGAAGCCCCCTACCTCATCCGCCTTTCCCTCGCACTCTCCTCCGGAGGCGCGCTGCTAGGCCTATACCTGGGCGATGTGCATACCTGCCGAAACCTCAACCACGGGCCCTTTGCGTAGTGAAAGTATCATGTCCTCAGTGGTGTATACGACTGTGTTGTTAGGGTTGAGGTGCTCGCCCAGCTCGAGAAAGCTTCCGTAGGCGTCCTCGTCCTCGTCTTTATCTTCATCCTCCTCTCCGTTCTCCTAACCATCCCCATCATCATCGTCCCCAACGTCTTCGCTATCCGTACCTTCCCCACTGCCCTCATCATCTCCGTCGTAGCGCTCGTCGCCGCTGCGTTCGTAATCGTCATCCTCGTTCTTGTCCTCACCGTCATCCCTCTCATCTCCAACCGACGAGAGGCTCCTCCAATCCCTCTCCCCTTCACCATCCCTTTCACTCGTCGCCATGCGACCGAAGCTAGCCTGCAGGCCATGGCAGTGCTCATCCGCTTCCTCATTCTCCTCCTCCTCCTCATCGTCACCAAAGTAAAGCAATGACTCCTCTAGATCATCGGAGTTGAGACAGCTACAGAAATCTTCAGCCGCTCGGAGGGTGAGGTTGTAGGAGGGAGGAGCCGGAGGAAAGACGATAGGAGAAAAGACCAGCCACTCGTCGAGAATCTCGCGGCGGATGGCAGCGAGATGTGCGGCGGTGAAGGGTGTAGTGGTATGGGACATTGCGTTGAGGGCGGAAGCAGTGTTTGCGGTGCTCATTTATGGTGATTT
>JAJJID010000509.1:0-26100 GCA_022204955.1 Macrophomina pseudophaseolina
AGTCTGAAACTCGTGGGCGCGTTGGAAAGTGTGGATTTTAGGCGGCGTCAGCTGTGCATTGGGACGAGTAAGGAGAAGATTTCAACGATCATTCAAGAACTCGAAGCATGCGTGAGTGTTTTATCCAGACTTCTCTTTCTCAAATGGGGATCCATATGTGCGCTTCAATCACTGCTCTTAAGTCTCGCGGCCCGGCGCATTCACTACCAAATTGAAGATTTTACCACCGGATCACAGGTGAGCTCAGATAGTGGAGGACAAGGGCACGAACGAGAATGGAAAGGTGCTGGCTGGGCAGTATCGGACGGTCATGTCAGCTCAAAGGCATCGAAGACCATCGGGTTCCGGGATCAGAGAAAGGGTGCGTTTACAGGCCCGGAAGTTGCAAGAGCCCAAACAGGCGAATATGGTGAGGATGTCCGCCGCCGCCTACTCCGTGTCTCGGCCTTTAGTCTGACACTAGCACCAGACTCCGCAAAGGTGATTGATGCGGAAGGTTTGCTTCGATAAGACCTGGGAACGATCGTCGGGGATGTACCTGAGAGATCCCGTAGTCCATGATATTGCGCAACCAAAGTCAGAATCTAAGCCGGGTTGACAGCTGCCTATTTAGAGTGCCGATGAGGATTGAAACGCACAGCCGGCTGAAGTGTGCCCGGGAAGGCCGTAAACAAAACGAAGCCTTGCGAGTACCTACATCGAGATGAATGCTTCAGCTACACACGCCTCTCAGTGCTCATTGTGCAGCTTATAGAACGTGCTACAAGTGGGCATCCATGTTAGTCCGTCGTTTGGGCAGCTGGGGCGCGGGATGCAGCCAACGATGGATGGTCCTGTGCCTGTGAGGTCTCGTCGAGTTAGCGTGATCCGAGCAAGGAATCGTAACATGCAAGCTCCAGTCC
The DNA here is from genome assembly GCA_022204955.1 of Macrophomina pseudophaseolina. Classification (NCBI taxonomy): domain Eukaryota; kingdom Fungi; phylum Ascomycota; class Dothideomycetes; order Botryosphaeriales; family Botryosphaeriaceae; genus Macrophomina; species Macrophomina pseudophaseolina. The sequence goes on from JAJJID010000509.1 coordinate 903, forward strand.
CTGGGCCATCCAGCTCAAGGCTGGAGAAGGAGGATTGTGCGTAGTTTCTGTTGCTAGCATGTCTTCGCTGCTTTGCATGCCGAACAGGTAAAGGGGTCCGGGGTGGCGGGTCGGGGTTGGGCCCGGTGTTTGAAGTGCGGGGAGAAGATCGAGGAGGAATCGGCGAATATCAGGCCTCTCAGGTCACCCCACATGAACCACGACGAGTGCAGACGTGGAGCTGTGCGCAGCCGGCTGCTGGGCCCTAAGGGGAGAAGTTGTGGTGCGGCCAGGAGTGTTTTGTCGAGCACAGGGCTGAGGGCTAAGGGCTGAGGGCTGAAGGCTGGCAGAGAGCGTCGCGGAAGGCCGGCAGCCCGAGTGTGTTCGGAAGCACTCGGCAGCCGGGCCGGTGATGCACAAGTAGGCCGTATGTCAGCACCGGCGGATACGCTGGGAGGGGCGGCTGGCGACAGTGGACGAACGGGAGCGAGAAGGGAACGCCACGCGCACCGACGAGTACGCGCAACGGGGCGCAGGGGGCCGGTCCGTATTTCGAGCGTGCGACCTACTCGCCCTATTTGCGAGCCCGTCTCCTGGAAGCTAGGTAAACTTTCCAAACACTCTCGACCCTACCTATTAGTGCTGGTACGGCTACATAGCGCATCGCCCAGCACGGGCGCCGTCCCAAAACAGGACACAGCACAGCACAGCGGCGCGCGCCAGCTTAAATACACTGCGTCGCGCGGCCAAGCGCCTCGCTTTTCGCACTCGTATCCACCCTCCTCCCCAACCCGAACCGCCTCTCCCTTAGCCAGTCCGCCCTGCGAATCACCACAGCGTAACGCGGGAGTATACCTGGTTGCCGATTCAGCCCTGCGAACCCTCTCGACCTCCTCCCAGAGCTAGCCCCCGCTCCCGGTGGAGCAAGCGTCGCCATGATTCCCACGGGGTCTCGCAAGCCCCATCGGAAGTCTCGCAACGGGTGCGGCCACTGCAAGCGACGCAAGATCAAAGTGAGTGAGTGATTGCGCGAAGAACCTGCCTCAGCCGCCTGCTCTGTGCTGCCAATTGGCGCTTTGTCCGCCCCCTTGACCCTCCATCGCCTCTCCGCTCCCTCCCTGCCAGCCGTACCAGCTCCTCCCATCGGACGACTGCTCCTTTTTCCTTGAGTCCATCCTGCTGTCCCCGTCTCCTGAGCGCTGCAGCATCGATGACCATCACGTGCCGGAACACTGACGACCCATCAGTGCGATGAAACGAAGCCACATTGCCGCAACTGCATCAAGCACTCGATAACATGCGACTTCCCCGAGATCTTGGCCCGGAAGGCGGCTTCCATTTCCCAGAGTCCCGGTGGCTTCATGGATTCCGTTTCCATGCCCCCCTCCACCAGCGCTCACCCTCCTCCGAGCGTGGCCACGCCCGGGTCAGTACCGGGGCAGACCACCAGTCCACACATGGGCGCCGATGCCACCCCGCTTTTAGATGATGAGACCCACCTATCTCTGAATATGGTTGACCTGGAACTGCTGCACAACTTTGTGACCTCGACATGCTTTACCATCTCCCAGAACCAGGAACTCCGGACGCTGTGGCGTGTCGAAGTCCCGCGTCTGGCATTCCAGTATGATTTCGTCATGCGAGCTATCTTGGCCGTGTCAGCTGCCCATATGGCCCATTGGAAGCCAGACCGCGCAGACTTCTACATCTCCCGCGCCATTGCCCACCACAAGATCGGGCTGCGAGGCCCGACCACCATTTTACCACACGTCAACAAAGACAACTGCTCGCCACTGTACATATTCAGCGCCTTGACCGCTATACTGAGCCTGGCAATGCCCCGAAAACCCGACGACATCCTCTTCGTCGGCAGCGAGGGCGTCGCTGAGTGGCTTTTCCTCCTCCGCGGCATCAACAGCATCGTCCAAAGCTCGCGCGACTGGATCCTCACCGGCAGCATCGGCGCCATGATCCATCGCGTCAACATCCCCGGCGTGGATCCGGCCCTCCAGGCGCCGTATCAAGGACAACTGCAACCCCAAGGCCCGGCCAGCGTCGACAGCAACGGCGGCGGGGGCAGCGTCAGCCACATGGCCACGCCGACAACAACCGCGACAGCAACGACAGCCATCGAGCACGCGCGGCCGCCGGAGCACGATCACCTGCTGGAGCTGCGTCGCTTCATCGAGCGCGACCTCAGCGGCAGCGGGCTCCACGACAACATCCCCATCTACATGAGCGCCATGGACGAGCTAGAGAGGAGCTACACGCACGTCTACAACCTCGGGCCGACCGACTGCAACCTCCGCAGCATCTTCTCTTGGGCCTGCCAGGTCTCCAACGACTACCTCATGCTATTATCCCAGCACGCACCGCACGCCCTACTCATCTTCGCCCACTACAGCATCCTGCTCCACCGCCTCGACAGCTTCTGGTGGGTCAAGGGCTGGGGCACCCATCTCATCACACGCATTTATCATCTTATCGAGCCCGTGTACAGGCAGTGGGTGCGATGGCCGATCGAGGAGATTGGCTGGGTACCGAGATGAGCTTTTGAACTCATCCACGGTCATCGTGCGAGGGACCGACGGATTTCGTGCCGCATTCGCTTCTGGAGCCTGGGAGTTTACGGGTTAGCTGGATTTCCCTTGAGAGGCATGCTAGCGCGTAGCTGATATCACTCATATGAACGTTTTATCACATCCGTTTTCATGGGGAATGGAGCCAAACTTTTAGAGGAGTTTTGTTTGTGGATATGGGTGATGAACTGATGTCTTAGTATGGACCTGGCGAAGCAGACTTTCAACCTTTGCTTCCGGCCTCCTACTAAAACACTAGCTGGCTTTTGTCTCTTCAGAAAGATGGACAGCTTAGCGCAACCCCAGTGCTTTTAGCGTCCAACCTTGATAGATGTCGTCGATGCAGGTAGAAAAACTTTTGCTAAACTCACGCTTGACTGAGGCTCTTCCATGCATTACCTTCTTCGTGGTAATAGCCGTAGCGCTAATAATACGAGAGGCCAAGAACAGAGCTGCAGTATCCGACAGGAAAGCTTCCATTAGCACTATCGACCTCGGATTCGGGAACCATGCTCCCGCGCTCACACGAAAAACATCCATAGTCGTCGTCAGCGCTCCTGAGCTAAGCTCGCTCGCCAAGCATAACGAACTAAAAACAAGCGGATGTGGCCAGGTACAGTACATATGCATACTGCACAAGTCCAGGCGGAAACGCGTCACAAATAGCATCTCCTATCAGGCCTCAGCACAGATCATCCTGTTGATCAGACGAGTGGCTTGCCACTTACCGCCATTTATCTGTTGCCTGATAAGCCCATGGCACAAGCGATATGCTGGGCACGTGCATGTCCTATTTATACAAGCCCGCCGACGACGAGAACTGACCCTTCAGCCTCGCTACGGCACTTTATATTTACCGAACACTGCCTACGTTTGAACTTGCGGATCAGTCGCATGGCCTCAGCCCTATAGATCAGAAGCTTCCCGCGGATATTGCGATTTCCTGAACTATGCGAAAACCCGCTTGCCTCGCACGCAATTGTCCATCTATACCTTGCTCGCTTCTGTGGCTGTAACAGGTGCTGAATTTACTATCCGCAAGCATGTGAATGGGCAGAATCCTACGGCCTATAATCGGGAGGCAATGTATGGAATAATATGAGACACTGAGAGTGCCTGGGCCAAAAACAGTGCGGAGACGCACGAGGGTCGCCATGCTATTAACTCTCCCGATCTCAAATAGTCAACTAAACGACCAATTTAAGCCATACATCACTGTGTTTAAATGGCAAGCATGGAGACGAAAATAGCAGGTCACACTGAAGTTAATCAACAGAGGAAGTCCATTTGGTTGCGCGAAGCATCCACAATCGAGACATAGAGGCAACTCGCTCAAAGCGGCAGCATGGAAAAAGACCATTTTCCAGGGTTCGATCATCGCCTTCCCCCTCCTCCCCTTGCCCCACAATCTACCCAACCAACGCGGTCCCAGAATTCTGCAGTGTCCACAACGGAGAAGCACTGAGCCAATGTAATGCCGAATACGAGTGGCCCCGAACCCGAACAGAACCCGAGAGCTTCACTCTCCTCGGACCCGAAACACGAAGAACACACACATCTCGAACACCGACCCTTGACCGACCGACGCCGAAGAAAAACACGTGCTGTGAGTCTGTTGTTCTTATCTGAAGTGGAGAAAAAAAATAAACCAGGAAAGGGCCGCCGCCATAGTGCTGTTACCGTGTCGTCGGCTCGGCGCGCATTTGTTAGTGACGGAAGAAAAGAGGGAAGGGTGACGTAGCGACATGTGTTCGACTTTCTAGCGTGCATAAAACGGATTCGGCCGTCCTCATGACCCTGCCGGCACACGCTATTCCGAGAACAACACGGGGGGGTTGGTGATTGGGCCTCCAAACATGTTTGGGCGAGGGAGCGGAGGGCTCCTCGTTTGTGGCTCGTGGAGACGTCATTTTCGTTCAGCTGGTATCTTCACGATCATGCGCAACCACACGTCTCGGTCAGCGGGTGGTGGCAAGTGCTCTCTCTAGTGTGGGGTGTATAGAACCGATGTATAATATGGGTAGGAAAGAGATAAGGAAATGGAAAGGAAACATCCGCGATTGAACGCTACGGCACTAAAGTGACATGGCCGCCATTTCTACGACTCATCAGCAGTCAAGGCAGTCATCCGGGCGCGACTGTTCTGTGAAATCAATGGCATATGTGTCCAGACGACTGCTTCATCTCCGCATAAGCGCTCAGCGATAGGGTTTCCTGGCCCTCCAGCGTGCTGGGTACACTGATCATCACCCTGTAGGGCTGAGGTGACACCAGGACTGACGCGAGACTGGTTCGAAACCGCGGCTACTGAACGCAGTGAAGATCTGCGCCCCCTTTCAGTGCAAAGTGATGCTCCCGCCGGATGGGAATGCCGCAAGTCTCCCTAGAAGCTTGCGTTCTCCAGACTGCTTCAATCCCATACGCATGCTTGCGTTGTACAGTCACAATACTCTCGGTTCCGACCTCCTACGCCACTCAAGCGCCCTGCCAGATCAGCGCTGAGAGAGCAAATATTGACAAGCCGACTCGAATTGCCAAATGGCCAAGCACTCCAGAACTCCTCAGCCTGCTCAACACGCGTCCCGCGCGTTCCTTCTAGAATGTCTCGCGGAAGGCCCTTTGTTGTCTCGGATCTCAGTCCTATCCGAAAGAGCCGCACGATGTATTCGTGTCCGTTTACGTATCCGCAAAAAGACTCAACAACCTATAGCGAAGAAATTCGGGTTCGAGTCGTGGGACGGCCCGCCATTAGAGCAAGCGCGTCCACCTGGCAACCTGGTCCTTTAACCGTCATTCGTAGCTTTGACGATTAAGCAATCTTGTTTCTATAATCAGTACTCGCTTCGATCTCTTCTCCGATCTTGGCTTGCTCTCATGTGGAGGTGCGAAGAATTCGGGATGGAGATTTCCGTCGGTGACCTGGTGGCTGGATATGGTCCGATAGGCAGCTATTGTGGCTTGTCTTTGGAATGGAGTGGGAAAAGCCTTGTAGAGTTTACGCGTCCCTAGCGCTCGCATTGCTGGCGTGCTTCGCACCGCCCTCTGCGGGCGAGTCTGTAGCCCGAAATAATCTCTCGCGTAGATCTCCATCGTGATGGTGAGAAGGCGTGGATGATATAAAGCAGAGTCCTGCCGTCACGACGCTTGCTGAGGCTCTTACAAGCTAAACTTGAGTTCACGATCTTCCTACGAATTCATCTTGAGTCAATAACCTATTTTCTCACGGACACGACAAACCTGCGCAAACCTCTTCGAAGAATATCAAACACTTTCACTGATCTATTACTCATCTTCGCGGAAAAGAATACGTCCCGGCGCCACGAATCTCGAAAAGTGACTATCCCACACGCCGGCAGTAACGATGGCAAACGAGACGAAGGACTTTGTGCTCTACCACTACAATCCAAGCCAACCCTTAGCGATCGCGTTCATCGCCCTTTTCGCCAATACAACGCTGCTTCACGTCTGGCAGCTATGCAGACGGAGGACGTGGTACTTTATCCCTTTCGTGATCGGAGGTATATGTAAGCTACCCTGAAAGATGCAGGTGAATCCGGCGGGAGAGAGAAGCTAATTGGTTGACCAGTCGAAACGGTCGGGTATCTCGGTCGCTTCATCTCCAGCCGACAAACGCCTGATTGGAAGACATGGCCGTACGTAATGCAAAGTTTGACTCTCCTGCTGGCACCCGCTTTCTTTGCCGCGTCCATCTACATGGCCCTAGGCCGCATCATCCGCTTGACTGATGGCTCAGCTCATTCGCCCATCAGAGTTAATTGGTTAACGAAGACCTTTGTGCTTGGCGATGTGATTTCCTTCCTAGGACAGAGTGCTGGTAAGTCGGATCTCGAGGATCCATCCCGAAGTAGAAGTTAACTGGCGCTAGGCGGTGGTATTCTAGCCAAGGCGGACACCGAGAACTACGTGAAGTGGGGCGAGAGAATCATTATCGGTGGTCTTTGCGTGCAGCTGCTCTTCTTCGGGCTCTTCATGATCGTCGCGGCCATCTTCCACATCCGCATCCTCCGCGTGCCCACGGCAAGGGCAGACTCTTTGACTGTGCCGTGGCAGCGATTCCTGTTCGTCTTGTATGTGGCTAGCATTCTGATCATGGTCCGATCGGTGTTCCGCGTTGTCGAATACATTCAAGGTTCCGACGGGTACATCATGAGCAAGGAGATGTTCATATACATCTTCGATGCATCACTGATGTTTCTCACCATGGTCATCTTCAACATCTGGCACCCCAGTCGCATCATCAGTCGCTCGGCTGCGACCGTGCGCACATCGGACGAAGAATCCTCGCACAGCAGCCACCAAATGCTTCAGCAATGGAAGCCATCGCACGCATCAAGACAGACTGGGAGAACGTAGAGTTGAAATACCAAGCCTTTCTACCTGTTGGCTGTGCTCCGACGTGTCAGGTGGAGCCTCTCGCGCAAACTGCGGGTGCTGCGCATAGTCTTGCTGGAGGGGTTGCCGGACGATGCTTCCACGGCAGAGACACGGGTCATCTGTCCGACGTCTGCGTGTTGCTTCTTGCTCTCACGCTCAAGCCAGTCAGCGAGAGCTTTCTGGAAGCCGTCGCCGTCGAACTTGTTTGGCCAGCCGTGCCTGAGGTACAAGCGCTTGATTTCCGTGTCAGATCCGGGCAGGGAGGAAGACAGCTGGTAGCCATTAAGTCCTCGCATGGGGATGAGGGTCAGCTTCCGATAGCCCTCGACGATGTCATTGAGAGCGTCGGAGGGAGAGCGCGGCTTGATCTTGTCAAACTGTTCTCTTCCATTCTCGCTGTAGAGCTGGAAGGGGGTCGCGAGCTTCATGGTTTTGGTGTTGATGTCGTAGACATAGAAGTTGCCGTAATCAGAGCATGACTTGAACACAATCAATTCGCCTGGTCTCGCAACGTCAAGCATGTCCTCGGCCTCGCCACGGTCGAGATAGTTGATGCCGTAGGTGCCGTGGTCCAGTTCGGGGCTTGCGCGCTGGACGACCGTGTTCTTGAGGAAGGGAAGGAAGCGCATGATGTCAATGATGCGCTCGTCATAACCAAGAGGCTCCAAGGTTTGCAGCAGCTGGTGGTGCGGGGGCCATTGCAGCTCGTCAGCAGGGATGTAGCGCATCTTGACGAGGGTGGCGTAAACGCGGCGCACGCCCTCGATGAAATCACGATGCTCCTCCAGGGGCGGGGGCAGCTCGCCGACGTCGACGAAGTCATCGGCCGACATGCCCTGGGAAATGGTGTCGGCGGGCGGCGACTGGATGAAGTGACACGAGAAGCCGTTCTTCTCGCAGCCAGAGCCTGCATGCGGTTAGGCATGACGCACTCGCTACACGTGACGCCGGGGTGACACGGCAATGCTGCAAGCTGAGGTTACTTACACTGGGGACGCCGGCCGTCGCACTGGAAGTGGCGGGTAGTGCAGACGGAGCAAGCCGAGTCGGCGAGCGACGGCGGCGGCGACGGCTTCTGCTGCTTCGGCCGACCGAAGTCGCGGGCTTGGTCTGACGGGTTAGCCTTTGGGGTCGCGGGTGAGGTGCAGCGCTACACACAGTCCTGGGTGCTCAGGTCGCCGGTCGTGTGGGCGCGGCGAAAGCTGCCGTTGTAGGGCACGGAGCTGCGACGGGCCTGCTGCTGCGGGCTGTTGGGCAGCTGGCGCTGATCCATGGCGGGGCAATTGAGGCGGGTTGAGGCGACGAAGACCTGCGGCGACTGCTTCGAGGGCGTGGAGAAGGAGGGCGGCTGCTGGAAGTGATGGTGGTAATTAGGCGCCGTGAAGGTCGGGGCAGCGTGCTCGGTCGCCATGGGGGTGGCTTGCTGGGCAGGCTGTCTTGGGAAGGTTGCTGGCAGATTCTGCGGTGCAGCGGCACGTACGGATCCCAACACGCCGTGGCGGGGGTCGAGCGTATCGGCGGCGGAAGTGGGTGCTTTGGGGAGGATCACCGCGAGCGCATTCGCATTCGCAGAGGCGTGACCATGGAGTGGGAGCGGCGGCGGTAGGGATATATGTACTTTGGGCGGCGGGGCGGTGGGAGCGCGAGGCGATGCAGCCGCTGGAGCAGAGGGGACGCGGGCTGTTAAGGCTGAGCGCGCGTGCGGCTCTTCTCGAAAGCAAGTTTCGCTACCGGGCGTCGGTGTCAGGGGTGGGGAAGGGGAGGCGACCAAAGGGACGGAGAATCATCACTCACCAGGGCTCCAGCTTCATGATAATTTCCTCTTCGGCGGCGGCATTTTTTGATTTGCTGCCGCTGCGCTCGAGCCCCCACGGCCGCCGGCGCCCCAATTACGCGCTGCTTCCGTCATCGCAATCGCCCTCCGCTCCCGTCGTGCGATGCAGCAGCGCTCGGCCGACTAGCTCGCGCCTCGCCCTGGCCTCGTGTGCTCGCTGCGTGAACGTGCCCCGGTCCTGCGCTGCATTCCCATCATTTCCCCAGCCCTCCGCATCCCTCCCGAACCGCAGCTGCGCCATGGTAAGAATCGCGCCTGGAAGTCTTGCCTGCACCGGCTCCTTGGCGCCGCGCCCCCGGCCGGCCCTGCGAGCATGCTGCCATGCTGACCCTCGGCGGCCGTGGTGTTTCGTTGACACGCGCGAATGCCTTCTCCGCGGCTCTGGCGGCACCGCCGCCCTCATCTTCCACCCGCCGGCCGCTTGCTGCGGTCCAGGATGGCCTGCCTCCGTGATGGCCGCCCGCAACGTTCGCACCGCTCCAGCTGTCGCACTACCGCTGCCGCCGCGCCAGCTCCCGCGCCAGCGGGCTGGGCCTGCCATCCCTGCCGCTCCGCAACCTCAACCCTCACTCACTTGGGTACCGTTATTCACCCGCTAATCAGGGCCACCTCACTCAGGTCGCCAGCATGCGCCCTCCAGCCTCGCTCTCGAACACTAGTGCTACTCATCTCCAACCCCCGAGGTCTTGCCGCCACTCAGCCCGGCCAGGCCACCAGCCGTCAATATAGCCATCGCAACGGCGCGCCCATCTCCATAGCCTGCCTCCGGCCTGGGCGGCCCCTCTTCCGCCTGCCTGCGAGCACCCCGTCCCGCTTGGCGCCCGCCAGCAGAACTAAGTCGCGTCCAGTAGCTTCCTCAAGTCCGCCAAGCGCTCCCGCGACGCCTTGGCTGTCTTCTCTTCCGGTTCCACGGCCTGGCCCGGGCTACGCTCAGCGCGCCGGACTTGCGGCACGGCACATCGCCGCGGACGACGCCCGCTCTCGCACAGCCTGGCTCGACGCGGCGGAGGGATGCTGCGATCTGCCCGCGCGACAAGGAGGCACTCATCGCGCACTCCTGGCGGCATCCCTATCGCCCCCAGATATTTGGATCTCCGACCGAGGCGGATCTGCTTCGCCCTAGCTCGCCATGCGGCCCCTAGGCCTGCGCCGAGACCGACGGATCGGGGACCAGGTGCTTCTCCAGGCTTGGCACCCTCTGCTCCTGGGTGCGCGCATCTGTTTGCAGCTGCAACGACTCGCTGCTCGCTGGTGTCCCCCGCGTTGCGCGTCGTGTCGTGAAGCAGCGCCATCCCAGGCATGGGCGTGCGGCATTTCCGAATTGGCTCTGATAACCGCCTGCCCATTACGTACTAATTGGCTTGGCAGGGTCTTGCCCAACCAGATGCGCTGTGCGCAATCGCTCCGGCGTATCCAGCGGCGTAAACCCTTCACCAGATGAAAATTGCGCCAGCCCACCACCGCGCTCCATACGAGTACGCCTCAACGCGACCACGCCCTTCGAGTCCCCCGTCCACGCTGACCGCCGGTGACGATGCCTTTTTATTTTGTTTTCTCCCGTACCAGTGCTGGCCCTGATCTGGACAGCGTTTCGCTCGAGGCCTTCTCGTTTCTGATCGCGATCCGTACCCATGTCTTTCCTCCCGGCCTCTCTTCCTTCCGCAGCATCAGACGCCGTGCGACATCCTGGGCAGCGAAAGCAAGATCCACCTGTCGGTGATCGCTGATCCCGTACGTGCCGAGACTCTCCGTCCGTAGCTGTCACCGACAGCATGTGTTCACTCGACCATTCTGTGCCGCTGGGTTGTGATCCGACGAAGATGTCACACCGTCTATCTTTCCCCTCTGACTGGCCGTCCGCCTGCGACAGTCCCACCGCTCAAAATTTCTTCGCCCTCTCTATGTTTGCGAAGCCCAGCAAAGCCCGGCGCGATTGGGTCGACTGTCCTTTTGAAGCAAGCTCGGTCGCAGTTTCATATTGTCTCACTGCTCAATGCCCACCGCCACGTCCTGTCCATCAACTGCCATGTGTCTTGCGCCAGCCTTCGGTATTTTTTTTTTTTTGTATTCCGTCATTCGTGGTTCTACTTTCACTCCACGTCCAATGATCCCGTAGCCCTGTGTTCCGAGTCACCGCACGCTCCACCTTTCAAGCGGAGTCACACAGGCCAGCACAGCAGCACCATCACCACACAACACGCCCATCACTCCCACGTCAGGATGCTGCTTTGAAATCCCACGAGAGCCTGACGTGGTCACGTTCATGCAGCCTAAAAGCACGGCCATTGCATACTTCTGGATAACGCAACACTCACGAGGCACAGCTCATGCTGTCTACCATTGCCAATCCACGCCGCAGTCTCCATAAGAGAGCATATGCACACCAATTCGGGAATGGTGACAGTGGATACCATTTTGAACGGGTCTGTCTGTGCCTCGTTTCAAAAGGGATCGTGGAGCATTTTACCCAACCAGCTTCATTCCACTTCTTCCCGTCTCCCTGACTCCGTAGCTGAAAAACTGGCGGGCCCGGAAATCCAAAGCCGCTGCACGAGCAGCAATCCAGTCCAAAACAGCTGCTTCCAAGATTTAGGTTTTCGCAGAGGAAGATAGTGGACTTGGCAATGTTTTCCTCGGCAAACGGCCCGGAATAGCGTACCATTCTGTGTCATCTAACTATGCTTGTTGCGGATTCTTTCATAGAGACAGACCAGCAACTTCGCTAGCTGCGGACGGGAAAGTATTGGGCATATGCCAAGAGCCTGGGCATTGTGCGGCCTCTTCACGTGGTTATTGCTTTAACTCAAACTCCAGGCTCTTGCGCGTCAAATCAAACGAGACTTCGACCATGATTTCCGCCCGTACTCCCTTAACTCCTACCGAGGACTCAACCAGACCCCTAGATTCCACAACCGCACCTTACTGTTTCACCATCTCTCTTGCAGCCAGCAGTACACCGCCTGTGCGACCTCGGCCGGCTTCTCCATCGTGCACCAATGCGTGGAGTCGATCTGCTTGACCTCCAGCTCGGGCAGCAGGCCAGCTTGTCGCGGCGGCTCTATGAAGGATGGCAAGCAGATGTCATCGCGCGAGCAGGCTATGAACAAGGTCGGGACCTGAATCGTTAATCTGTCGCCACGTATATGCCTCTCTTTTTCCCAATTGAGGTTAAGCACATAAACTTTGTACCAGTTAAATGCACCATCGAATCCGTACTCCTTCGTGCGGGCCAAGAATTCCTCCTTCCAGCCATTGCCCTCCTTTGCATATTCCCGGAGCTCCGTTTTCCGATCCGCTTCAAGGTACTCACGGACAGCGCCGCGGGTGCAAAAAATATCCCTCAGCATGTTCTCCCGATCTCCATGCAGCGCAGTCCAGAAACTTTCTGCGCGCTCCTTGGTAAGCTCTGCGGCATCCGGCTGGACGAAGAACTCCCAATACGCGTAGCGGGCGTGGCCGGTCGCCTCCTCCAGCGCGTAGTTCAGGTACTCGAGGCTGAAAGGCGACTCGCGATCTGGCGGCATGTAGGCCACGCTTACCAAGACGATGCCGGCAACCAGTGCGGGGCCTCTCCAGAGCCACATGCGCTGGGCCAGGAAGGCGCCCCAGTCATGCCCGACGACGATGACCTGCGCGATGCCTTCGTTCGCGAGAAGTTCGGCGAGGTCGGAGGTCATGAGATCAGACGTGTACATTGCTGGGTCGGCGGGTTTGTCGGTTTGACCATGGCCGAGCAGGTCCGGCGCGATCATGCGGTGCGAAAGTGGCCGAAGGGCCGGGATGATGCGCGACCAGAGGAAGGCGCTGTCCGGGAAACCATGCAGGAAGAGGAGCGGCGGCTTGTGGTTGGTTAAAGGCGAGGCATAGCTACTCTTGTTCCGCAAATGGCTGGGAGCGCGGCTCGTCCTCAGCGAAGAGAGCGGCGAAGACGCTGGCCGCGTAGTCGTGGTAGGCTCGGTGTCGTAGTATGCGTACGTCAGTGCGCGTGATGTCGTGAACGTCTTCCTGGTAAGGCCTTCCATCCTTCCTGTCTGCTTTCTTGCTTTTTCTCCGCTCGATTGCCTCTTCGGGCAATGTTGGCGCTTCGTTTCTTGCCTTTTCCCTTCTTCCCCGCCCTGCAGCAGTGGGAGCTGTTGTTTCGTCTGCAGGAACAGCACGCCACGGACGTAATCAAGGATTCTCTCCAAGTGAAAGACAGATGGAACGAGCCGCTGTGGCGCGCGGGAGCGAGGCTGCGAAGGGAAAGCAGCACCGCTTTTCACCGCCAACAGCAAACGCACATGGGCAGGGCAGCAAGGGTAGGGTTTATATTGTGCTGCTCCACCCTTCTATCTTCATCTTACTTGATCCTTCGACCGGGGCTCTTGCAACAACAAGCGACCACGCGGTCGGCTAGCTGGCTCTATTCAGGCCCAGTCGGCCGACGCGATGGCGTTTCGCAGGCGAACGAGGCAGCAAGGCTAAGCATGAATAACGCCGAGGACAAAGCAATTGGCTCTCGCACACATCTCGGGCCCGTCGACGACCCTTCCTCGCCGAACATGGTCTTGGAGCTGCATTCTATGGGTGCGATGACGATTGAATGCTCTGGAAAATACCATGCACGGCGGGCCGCAATGCTCTCACGAGAACAACTCCCCCCTTCCTTCTTCACCGCCTCTCCAATCGTATAGTAATCCTGCCGATTCGCCTAATGCGCATCCTCGCTTTTCGGCGCGCGCGAGAGAGCCTGGACCATCCGCCGGGCAGACCCGCAGAGGGCTTGTCCCTGGGCCGGAGGTCTTTCCGTAAAGCACGCTTGGGGGCGGCGGGTAAGGAGGTACAGTACTAGCAAGTACTGCAACGTCAGCCCTACTTCGCGGCATTGGACCGTCCAATCCGGGCGTAAGCTTTCTTGCTAGTAAATGCTTATGTCCGGATGGAGTGCTTCTGCTCACCGCGCGGCCTTTTGCGTCCGCCATTGCGATGCTCCTGAGTCCCTGGCCTTTGTACGTACGGTAACGAGCAGACAGGGAGCTTCTGGGAGGAGGGTGTGGATACACAGGTTTCACCTGCCCTCCGCGATCGACGCAATGCTAATTGAACAGCCAAGTCTATATTTCGTATTCTGCCTTTGATCGCCCAGAGCTAAAGTGGAAAGTCATACCCCATGCTGTCCAAGGGGGTTTCTATTTTTGAAAAAAAAGGGCAGAAATAGAAAAGTGATCGTCGACGAATGCACAATTGCGAGTCTCATCTCCGGCATACCATCTCTCCCATTTGAAGATGCATTTCCCATCCCTTCTCCCACGCTTCCGCGCAGCGCCTTGTTTCTGCCGAGCTCTCGTCTCCCTTTTCCTATCCTCAACCACGGCTCATACGTCATTGGCCCATACGTCATTGGCCCTCGTCGGATGTTCCATCCTTTGTGCGCCTTTCCTTTTTTCTTCCTTTTTTTTTCTCCCTTGTCAATCCCCCTCGATTCAGTTCTTGGGCTGGCTGCCGTCCTCGATCCTGTTGCCGTTGCGGTCGAAGTGGATGGACTTGTTGTACCACAAGGCGTGCTGCAGGGCCCAGGCGATCTCCATGCCCTTGAGGCCAAGCTCCATGGGCAGAGGCACGGGCTTGTCCTCGAGGATGCTGTCGCAGAACTCGTTCGCCTCGGTGGCGAAGGCGTCCTCGAAGCGCTCCCAGTACTCGGGGGGGACTTCGTGAGAAATGCCGCCGGCGCTGGCGACTTGGATGTGGTTCTGCAAAAGGGATGGTTAGATCCATATGCCCAGGGCGAGGAGGAGGAGGAGGAGGAGGAGGAGGGGAGGAAGTAAAGAAACTCACAATCCTGGGGATGAGGTTGACCATGATCTTGCCGTGGGTGCCGATGATCTCGGTGGCGACGTCCTGGCCGTGGGCCTGGGTGCGGGAGCAGTAGAAGTAGGCCATCTTGCCGTCCCAGAACTCGAGCACGGCAACGCCGTTGTCGACATCGCGCGACTGGGCCAGCTCCGGGTGGTGGGTCAGGGTGCCGATGGCGAAGGCCGTCTTGGGCACGACGTCGCCCAGGTACCACATGGCCAGGTCGATGTCGTGGATGCTGCAGTCGACGAAGATGGCGCCGTTCTTGGCGGCGTAGCGCACGAAGAAGCCCGTGTCGTCGCGCAAGTCGCCCGTCTGGCTGCGCACCAGGAACGGCTTGCCAATGACGCCGGCGTCGATCTTGGCCTTGGCCTCACGGTACGAGGCGTCGAAGCGGCGAGAGTAGCCGGCCATGACCTTGAGGTGGGGGTTGGCCTGGGCGGCCTCGACGACGGTGCGGGCCTATTGTTGGAGGATTGATCCCATCAACTCTCATTCTTGCTCTCTCGCTCGCTCATGCCACTCCTTCTCTTTGTGTGCGGGATGACTACTCACCTCCTCAATGCTCGTCGACAGCGGCTTCTCACACAGCACGTGCAGGCCCTTGTTGATGGCGGCGATGGCCTGCGACGCGTGCAGGTCGGTGCTGGTCGACACCCACACGGCCTGCAGGCCCTCGTGCTCCAGCATCTTGGCGTAGTCGTCGTAGACGGTCACGCCGCTGCCGGGGCCGAAGAACTCGCGCGCCCACTTCAGCTCGACCTCGGAGATGGTGCACACGGCGACCAGCTTGGCCGTCGGCGTGCGGTACATGAGCGTCTTCGCGTGCCGCTTGCCCATGCGGCCCAGGCCGACGACGCCGATCTTGACCGTCGCCGTGGGCGCCTTGGGCGGCATGTTGTGGAGGGAGTCCATGTTGTTGACGGCGGGGGCCATTTTGGGAGGATGGTCTGTGAGGGGGGAATTTGGACCTGGACAAGAGGCGTAGGCGCTGGGGGCGCGGATTTCAAGGGCTCGAGGAGGGGAGAGAGGGGAGGGATAGAAAGAGGCGGAGGAATTGGATGCTCAGAGAGGTTGTCAGCCAGGCGGCCCTCCACCTCTTCTTAAATCCATTGCACTCTCGGTCCTAAATTTTTTTTAGTGAGCTTGCGGTGCAGCTGGAGCTCGTGGTGGGGTGTGGAGGGCTGCTGGAGCTATGGGGCCGTTTAGGAGCTATGGCCGGGGAATGATTTCTCCCGGGGCTGGACCGCCCCGCCGACCTGACGCCGAAAGAAGCAGTTTTTTGGCGCAGGCGGCCGCCACGGCGCGCCCTCGCGGGGAAAGAATGCCCTGCTCGGCATCTTGCGGTAGAACATAGAGCAGGTATTCAACAAGGGCGTGGCGCTCAGGGACCGCGAGGTGCAGCCAAGGGTCCAGAATTCCCACCCCGCAACCCCGCAGTGCCGCGGGTTGACGTCAAAAAGGATTGCGGGCGGGAAAGGAAAGTTCTGGCGGGAGATACGGGGCTAGGAAATTGTCTGGCAGTCCGCGTGGGAGTCTTTGGTGGGCTCAGTCTCCCGTCTTTCTTTCTCCGCCGCCTTGCTCAGGGCAGTGAATCCTACATGTCGAGGCTCAATTCGCCCGGTTCGAATTTCTAAGTCTAGAGGCCTCGCGGTAAGTGAGTGTCTAGTCCGAACAGTTGAGATATCCAGGCCCTGCCAACGAGACAGCCACTTCTAATCCAACAACCGCACCATCGCGTCTAGGAACGCCTCTCCGTGCACCCCTTTCCGAGAAACAGACACCCAGGAGCAAAGCTCAACATCTCGTCTCCCAGGCCATGGCAACCAACTCCCGATACCGGTCCGGCTGCTGCCTCATATGTCCCACATGCGCCGTCCCCTCAAACACCGCCCTCTGCACCCCCATCCCCTTCACCTTCTCCGCCTCATCCGCATGATCCTCGACATCCCCCGCCGAGATGATGGCATCGCTCTCCGAGTAGATGTACAGCCGCGGCGCTTCCTTGCGCAAGTACGCGCCGTCGTTCAGCACGTCGCGCATGCGCATCGACAGCGTCTGGATGCCCAGCAGCGGCGGGATTTGGAAGAAGACCACCAGCAGCAGCGCCACAAGCGCCTGCAGCGGCCAGCGCACGAGCGGCGACGTCGGCAGGCCCATCGACATGGCGGCGAGGCCCTGCCGGAAGCGCGACCGCCCCGGCGCCGAGTCGTAGATGACGGTGGACGCGGGCAGCGGCGAGCCCGTCAGCCGGCGGTACTGCTCGCACAGCATGGCGAGGTGGCCGCTGCCGCCGTTGGAGAGCGAGTGGACGAGCAGGCCTCTGCCGGGGCTGCGGGCGTTGTCGATGCCGGCTGCGCCGTTGGCGGACGCGGGCGACGAGGGCGGTATGTACGAGCAGATGGCGGCCAGCGCGGGCGCCAGCTCCTTCTTCTGCCGCGCCGCCGTGTTGAAGAAGAAGTCGCTCGTCGCCGACGTCAGCAGGAGGATGGGCGAGGCCGGGTAGAGCGCCTGGTAGAAGGTCGTGTACTTGGCCACGTGCTTCAGGCTGGCGTCCATCCACGCGCAGAGCAGGATGAGGTCCGGCGTCCCTGTTGCCCTGGGCGCGGCCTGCGCGGTCGCTTCGGCATTCTTGGCCGGGTCGTAGAGCCAGGTCTTGTGGTTGAGGCGCTGGAAGTTGGGAAGGGGGTTCGAGGGCGCTTTCTTGTCCGCCATGTCCGTTGCTTTGCTCCTGGTGCTCGAGGTATGCCGCTGCAACGTAGACCGTAATCTAAGAAGTAATAAATCGGAGGGAACGCTGCACAGGCAGAAACAGACACCGAGGCAAACGCCACCCGCTGATTACTGAGAAGACGGCATAATCAGAAAGCGCTGAGAACCATGGGACTAGTCGTGGAGGTGTTGCTCCGTCTCCGCTGCTCGATTCCGGTGCTCGGCCGTAAAATCCGGCAGGCCCGCCGCGAGTCAGCTCCATATCTATCCTCCAGTCCCGAAGCCTCGGCAGTCGCCCTCGGTTAACTTCTCAACACCGAAACTTTGGTTGAGGGCTATCATCGTGACAAGTTCCGTGCGGTCCAGCGAAGTGCTGAGATCAGTGGCAAAGTGTTGCTGTCGCAACGTCCATTGCGTCCTTCTGGGTGCTTAAAGGGTGAATACAAAGCCTTAAGAGGCTGGCGTCCTCACCCGACCGCTCTCGTCGCCCTTTGCATCCATCGACGTGAAATACGACGTTCAGGATCTCATAAAAACTCTTTGATCCAACGAATATGCGATAGGAAACTGCGACCTTTTCGGTTGAACAGTAAATATCAACGGCGCGGAGAAGTGACGCACTCGAAAAGGAGTGTCGGAGCACGTAGTCGAGGCCAATTCATTTATCAATTTCAAAGATCTCCTGACAGAAATGTATTGAAAGAGAGATGACGAAGACTCTTTTACGTACATGCTGGTGTAGGGCGCGTGAGTAGTTAAATAAATGCCGTGTGCCCATCGGCTCGTGGCCCCTCGGAGCGGAGCACTCAATGTAATAACATGGAGACTGCCAGCAGTAGACATCCATCTTTCAATAGGCTGAGTGGTTTCAGTATAAAGCTGGGCCGTGGAAGCTCAACCGCGTACGCGTGCTTGTGTGTATCATGTAGACTATAGCTAATGCGCGCCACCTGAAGATCCGTTGGAAGGCGAACAACGTATAGCAATAAATAGCCCCAAATGAGGATATCGAAATGCAGTATAGCGCCTTGCTGGCCGCGATCAGACAGCCAACAGTTCTCAGACGCTCAGAAGGACACTTCATCGGATTCAAACAAGGCCGACCCAACGGAGAAATACCAAATCCGATGTATGATGATGGAGGTTCTACGCCCGACAAGGCTGGATATGGGATTCCCAGAACAGCACGGAATATTGGATCCTACCTATTGTGAGCTGACGTAAAGTTGTCCGATTATCTCAATTGATGTCATTGAGTGGCTACTGTGGCGCAATGCCGAAAGAGAACAACCAAGAACTCCAGTACAGGGCCGAGTGGAACGACTGACATTCGAGAATGCAAAAGTCCACCCGTTTACTACATTTATCGTCGCGAAAACCCACTTCACGTTATGCGTACAGTATCAAGAAAGAGCAGGCTGCTCTCTGGACAGTTTACTGAACTTCATTTGCCCCATATAAGAATGGGTCGACCTATCTCGGTCCCTCAATGTTTTTACGGCGTTCCGCCACGCCCATACCTTGACTTTCACCGTGTAACCGAGCGTATGCAGATTTCCGCACCTCGAATTCCACTGAGCTGCTGTTTGGTAGCACCTCCAATCAGAGAGCACAACTTTGACGTTCACAGCACCATGCGATTGAAGCCTATCTTTCTCGGATCTCCCTTGGAAAACGCTCGACCCCCGTCTGGCCACGCATTCTATGAACCTGTCCTTTCCAAACGTCTCTCAATCCTCTGTGAAACGGTGCTACGTGTTGATGAGAAAAGGGCCTTTCCTCTTCCTCCAGCCGGCTCGCATCACCTCAAACGTGTAGGAATTGGTCGATGTTATGGGCATCTCTCCGTGACACCTGTCCGTACGGTCCCTGTATCACTTGCCATTGTGATATGAATCTTGGCAATGTGCTGCATACCTGAAGGAGGAAGGGATAGAAACTTAACTGAAAACCACACGGCGACCCTCCCACTCTTGCCAAGACCTGTCAGAAAGCCGGTATGTGACCGGTATCAAAGAGTAGAGGAAAAGCTCAAGAATGCGGGGCTGAGATGCCCCGTCCTTTATTGTCTAGAAAATTTGAAAAAGATACTGCAGAGTGAAAACGCGAATCTTGACCTCTCAGGTGATAATCCGTTCCACAGAAATTCCTCTCCAGTCCAACACAGAGGACATGTCTTTACACACAATCTGGCGTCGCTAGAGATATATGCAGAAAGACCAAACGTCTTTTTCTGCACTGTATACGCATTTGGAAGGGGTATTGCGCCAACACAAGACAGATAGAACAGCACAAAAAAGAAAGGTGAAATGTACTAAAGGCGCCGGATCTCTCACTTGTAACGCGTTACATATTCCGATAAAAGAAAATGCCACGTGAATACAGGACACTCATTTGTAAGGGTGGCAAAAAGAGGTTAGAGAGAAAATATGCGGATCAATCAAAAGAAACAAGGCTGCCGGACGATGCATTTCCTTACAATATGAACGCCGAAGGATGCAATGGTTAGATGTGAGAGATTGTTGCGGTCGTAGCGTTTTTGGAGTGACGATGATGTAATGTGATCGACAGGAACAGTGGTGACGCTTAGAAGCGCGGGGTGGTGGCACCGAGGATCGCAATCTTGATCGTCTGTCAGGACGACGCGCGAAAGGTTTTGCTTTTCAATAATTGGATGCTTTGCCATGTCGACATCGGTAGCTCGGCCGAGGAGCATATGAATGCAAAGGCTGCTGAGTACATGCAGGTGCGACTGTGGGCGTGGCTAATTGGAATAGGATGATGATGCATACCACCACGCGAGGATGATACTACCGACGAACAAGATCCAGCGCTGAGCAACGACGGAACGGTTTATAAGACTGTACAAGCGCTTCCGGCATGCCTGTCAGCCACAAAAAACATGGTTAACAAATTAGCATGGGGGTCTTTTGGTTCACTTCCCAGTCGAACCAAACCAAACAACGAATGGACATGCCCATGCAGAAGCGACGAAACGATAAGGTTGAAGATATCGACAAAGAGAAACGGAACAGCAAAGCCAGAATAGAAATTAGACAATAGAGGGTCTGAAGCCAAAGGTCGGGGGTGATCATGCCCTGTGCACAGGATGGTTGGCTTTTGGAAAGGGGATAGGAAGACTGAATAGAAGGAGACACTCACCACCTTTGTGATTCTATTCGCCTAATCCAGCCGACGACGATCTTCAATCTTTCTCGAACGCTAGTCGTCGGCAACAGAAGATACTTCTCTTCCTCTGCTATCGGCAAGATACTAGCGAACCAATAAGGAAACAGTGCGGGGTCATCCGGTGGGCCGCCGTATGCGTCTAGAATTCGCTGATGCAGCCAGGGTGCGCTGTTTGCTCGCATTCGTTCAATAAAGTTGACGCCAATCAGCAGCATTTCGCGCGTGGAAAGACTGTCGATCGTTGGCTCCGGTGCACTGCTTCCATCTAGCAGACCCTCGGCAATTAGGGCTTCTCGTGCTGCCTGCGCTGCTCGAAGATCCTCAGCTTCGAGACGTTCCTCCTCTGCGAGACTAACGTCTTCAATACGTTCGACGTTTCCGACAGTGTAACCATCGTGCGGACCGTGGGCGCGGACCCTGAAGCGAGTGGTGCCTCGGGTTTCTATAAGGCTTCGGCCATCCGGTAGCATTTGAGCGTTAACGATTTGCAACATGGTGCCGTATTCTTTGAAATGCACTGGCCCGAGATTGCCTTGATTGGCGCCGGACCGGTTGTACATGAGCATACCAAACGTGCCGTTACCTTCCAAAGCTCTCCGAATCATCAGGCGATATCGTGGCTCAAAGATGTGGAGAAAAGTTGGCATTGCTGGAAAACCAAGAGTGCACACGAACAGCGGGGTGTTGAGTTCGGCGGCGCCCCGCTCTTCCTGGGCGACAGCTTCGGCGCGAGCGGCCACAAGTTCGGGACAAAGGCTCGTGAGGAGGGCCACAAGACAGCGGTTGCTGGACTGTCCGTCCAGTGAAGGTGGAATAGTTAGGGACCGCCGGCAGACCGGACAATGTAAGGTATGGTCCAAGGCTCTGACCATACATTTTCGACAAAAGGTATGGCCGCAGGCAGTAGTAACAGGATCCAGCAGTAAGTTGTAGCACACATGGCAGTCGAGCTCCTTGTTTGTTGTTTCCCTGAGCCGGTCCAAAATAATAGTATCTAGCTCGCTGAAGTCCCTTCCGTCGTCGGCCAGCGATACATAAGAGACTTCGGCTGCTATATCTAGCTGGCCCATTTCGGCAAGAGTGAATGTTGCCAGCAGGCGGCCGCCGTGAAGCGTGTATTGTCTCGGCTCCACCTGGGAGTCTTTTTCAAGGGCAGCCGTGGACGTATCGGCAGTACGATCTATAACCTCCAGCATGATAGGTGATTCTTCTGCGGTGGCCTTGCTTTCCGCGACCACCTGTGCAACCAAGTCCATGACCTTTGACAGCGTGACGTCCACGTTGCACTCGCCAACGGGATGTTCCCTCCCACACTCAACCAAGGGACATCTGACACCAAACAAGCGATCCGGAGTGGCGGGATAGGAGATGTTCTGGCGCTGGAAGGGCTCCGGGAGGCACTGGCGACAGAGCGAGTGGCCACACGGCATGGTGATGGGCATGCGGAAGGGGCGCGAGCACCGGGGACATTGGACCAGCCGAACGAGGGCCCTGGCATCCTCGTGAGCGGCTAGAGCAGCGCTGGTCCCATCGTCGGCCGTACTGTCATGGCTGCGCATGAAGACGGATTGCGCAGGGGCCAGGTAGGAGGACTTCTCTTCACTGTCTGTGAAAGAGTGTCCTGCAGCCCGTAGCAAGCTCATAAAGCGTAGATTGTAGAGGTGGCCTCCATGCAACGAGGGAGCCGGGGGTGGGAGTAGTGGAGCGGGCGAGGCGAGGAAAAAAAAGATGCGTGGATGCGGAGAGCAGCGGGCGTCTGGGCGGCGGGGGTGGAACAAGGGTCCGGGGCAGTCGATGAAGTCGGCCGGGATAGGCGGGCTGGAGCTGAGTGGCTGCTCGGGGCGCTGGGCAGCAGATCTGGCAGGGCGGAATAATGCGAATCGACGGGCAGAGCAGCGGTGGGCCGCCACCGGTGTCGACGAGCAGGGCAACCGACCGAGGGCCCGGGACGGGGATCTAGGCGGCGATCCGTGGAGAGAAAGCGAGGGCGCCGGAACGCAGGCGTTCAGGCAGCGGACATGCCTTTAACGTTGGGCGTGGTGACGTGCGGTGGTGTGGTGGTCGCGGGCAGAGGTTTGGGCGGACGTCTCGGGCGGAGCTTTGGAGGAGTGGACGCGGTCATTATCATTGACCGGGCTGGGCTGGCAGATCGGCGATGGCTCAGTGGAGGATGGAGGATGCTTCACAAACTGGCAGAAACCGATCGCTGGCACAAAAGACGATGCGCTGGGATCGCAGTTTGTTAGGGAGTGCGAGCCCGGGCTGTCGGCGTTCCGGGGCTGCGTTTTTGCGCTGGCGTCACCAAACAGCCCGCCACCTCCACCGCTGCCACGGGCACCGGCCCCCCGGCGCGTGCCTGACGGCGACAAAGCCCCGGCAGCCGCAATCACCTCGACGATACGAGCACTGCGGCGAATCGCTCCCCGCTCTTCTGCGTCGTCAGTGCCAGGGCCACCGCGCCGCTCTGCCCGGCTCTGCCCAGCCCTGCTCAGCCCGTCCTCTCCTTCGCCTCGCCGCCCAGCGCCCCGGCCTGCCAAAGCAAGTCATCTTCGGGGCCCACTGCGCTACGGCAGCGCTCCGCTCATGCGCAACGCCTCTCGCTACGCCCGCTTCTAGCCCGCTCCCCTCTTCTTTAGCGGCAGAACAATGACCCTTGAGAACCTCAAATGTCTCGGGTGCGCCCTCCGCCGCCCTTCGCACCCTTGTATGTACTCTGTGGTCACCGGGTTGCTGCTGCGCGCTTTGCCCTGACTACCTGCCTGCCTGCCTGCAGCTCCCGGGAGAACACATCCACACCCGTGGCTTGTCGGACCTCACTGCTGTGCTGTATGTACATCCGCTGCTTCACCAACACCTCGGCCTGATCGGCTCTCCTGCCATGCTCCGGGCGCTGGCTGCGCTCTCGGACAAGAATCCGCCCCATGCCGGAGCCCTACTCTCGCCTCTCTTGCATCACTTTCCTTTTCTGGATTCGAGCCGCTGCAAGCACCCAGGCGCGTCTCTCTCGCCCTCGGCTGCTTCTAGCATGTGCCGCTCCCTATATTCCAACGCAAACAGCACACGGCCAGCCTGGTACCCGCCTGCTGCCGGCGTCCGGCGGGATCAAACGTTGTGATCGTAGGTAGGTGCAACGCAATACTTGCGACCCTGTAGATCGTTTTGGTGCATCGAGGCGTCATCGACCGAGGCCGTGCCCGCCTGCCATTGGCTCTTCCAACTCCCGCTGCCCGACGTTTTCCCCCGCCAAACTCCAAATCCGGGCACCCACCACTAATCAGTCCCTCTTCGACGACTAATCATTAAGCGGCCACTCTTAACGATACGAACGCATTCAGCTCGTGATGGCCAGCTTCTCGCGGAGAATGCCGCAGGTGGGTAAGCTGAGAGGAGTGCGCCCAAGGCCGAACGACCACCCGCGAGCATCCACACGACACCTCTCAACCCTCACTACAGCATCCAGCCACGAGGTTTTGAGGAGGTCTAGACTGAATTCTGGAAAGGCACCCGCCTGCCTTCTCTCACGTTCCCAACCGCGCCGGCACCAGCTGCGCCGCCCGGCTTAGCCGCTCTCCGCAATGGAAAGGATTAGCAGCAGGTAGGGCTGAAAGCAGCTTGCAGATTTCCAAGGGCCCCAAACTAAAGAAACTCGAGGCGGGGCCCGAGGGGACGGGAAATTAATGAACCGATACCGCTGATCGGGACAGACGGCAAGCTATGGCAATTTTAACAGAGAACGACTGACAGACTCGCCCGGACGGACTCGTGCGGATCCGGACGGACAGCTAACAACCTCTCCTAACATTCAGCGGCGTATTTCATCTGGATTCGTGCCAAGATGGTTAGCACCGACGGCTGAAGGACTAACGAGGACACGCTGACGCGTAGATCTTTCCATTGCGGGGTTTCCTTGCTGAGCATACCAGGCGTTGTGTACGTCATTTAATTGCTGTGACCGCATGTATGTATGTATGTACATACCTTCATACATGCTGCTGTGTCTCCAAGCCCGGGTTCCGCAGCATCATGCAACACACAAATACACGAATCCGATAAAATACAAGACCGATAAAATACAAGATCTTGCTGCAGCTGTAGGTGCCTGCATACATCTGAACTCGAAGCGTTCTTCCGAAGGTAAAACGGACTCAAATCTTTGCTGACGTCTGACATATGGACTGGGTAGTTTCGCCCATCATGGCCGTGACACGTTGCGGTGCGTGAGGCTGACTTTGTATTCTTTGCCATTCATTCAGCGCAGCTTGCGACCTGCCTCGAGGAGGATGGAAGCCGGAGGAAAAGTGTCCGAGAAAGTCTGCGGTACGATTTCTCTCGTCCTCAGGCCTTGCACTCTTGCCAGGCCAAAAGGACGAGAATATGTCCCCACCGCACACCACCTATCCCAAACCGCAGCAGTTGTTAGGATCTAAGTATCACTTTATTTCTTAACCACACCCAGGCAACCCCACAGTGTTTGATGCTAAGCACACATCGTGCGTTCGCTTGAGGTCACATGCCGTCGCCTATTACCTTCCGTGGCATGACTAGGTGCTCATCGGCTGAACAATCCATCCGAAAATCGCGCTATTGCACACTGTCTCTACCCTATAATACCCCTTTCCCCCGGTCGGACATCTTCCCTGCTCCAAAAATCGTCACCGGCAGACAGGCGAAGAGAGAA